>JBBBDQ010000294.1:125000-287500 GCA_037127315.1 Ascarosepion bandense | reverse complement strand
ACATGATATTTGTAATTTATTTAATCTAAGACACACACACACACACACACACACACACACACACACACATATATATATATATATATATATATATATATATATATATATATATGATAGCTGGCCAATTTTATTTGAGGATACCCGTCTACCAGGGAAACTAGTTAATCCCTATTGCAGACGCTTCTCAGGCACATTAGTGTTTGTCTATTATCCACAGAACCCACCTGTGGTTTATACTGCAACTATTTGGAGCAGATCTTAGTTACAGTTCCTGGCAGATAGTAAATTATCTAGTGTAAACAACAAGGACTAGGATGCTCAAACTCTCGATCATGATGACTTATGATTGGAGTTAGCACAACTATCAACAGCTTTTCAAATGTCTACCCAATTTCCTCAGAAGGCTTGGGTTAATCCCTGGTGTGGTTTTTAGGCACTTTCCAAAAGTGCTGCATGCTGGAATCACCATCTCTAGACTGTTAATCTCAAGAAATCACCTTCCTGACAAATTGTACTTGGTGAGATTTGAACTCATGCTTTATGATCAGAAAATTAATGCTAAAACCATTTGGCCATATATATATATATAATCTGCTTTCCTAAAATGCTTTTCAACCAGTAAATTTTGGCACTAAAAAAAACATTGCTATATATTCTGCCTCCTTCTACTGAGTGCCCATAGCTCAGGAGTAGAATTGTCGACTGATGCAAATTCGGTTGGGTTTCAATCCTGGGTAAAAGCAATCGGATGTCTAACTGTACTGATGAGCTGTGATACAGGAAAACAGATCTGGCTGCAGGTGACTATATATATATATATATATATATATATATGTATAGTTATTTTTGTTATAATAGCAGTATGCTATTATTATAACAATATAACGATAAATATATATCTATAAATGCTCTACTTCTGTATTGAGCACTTTTTATAAAAAGTAAATATTAATCTGTGGAATACATATTCATTAGTTTCAACCCCTGATATTTATATATATATATATATATATGTGTGTGTGTGTGTGTGTGTGTACCATAGGGGATGTTATCATGAATGCATATGATATAATTACTGTGTGCTTATATTACATTAATATTTTAAAAGATAACTAAATAAATAAGTCATATTTTTTAGTGCAGCCTTGTTCTTAATAACCGTTACACATGATGTTACATCAGACCATTTCAAACATCTAGCTTTCCAAAAAATACCAGGATGTAGACAAAGAAATTCTCACTATCATGCACATTGGTTCTTGACAATTACTATGAGAGTCAAATGTACTTAAACAAAAATAAAATATAATTTTCAGTATTTATCCACAACTTCAAGCACATTACTCAACACTTTATCTGAAAATTAGAAAAACAATTCTTTTTTATGATCGTCTCACCCCAAGCAAGGCAGTACTGCCACTGGTGCACAGGGGATTAAATAATAATAACAGAGTGAAGATAAAAGGGAACAGGTCACAGTAGGTGTCAGAGAATGGGTAAGAGAAGGATGGGAACACTGCTGTGAAAAGAGCAGCATGATAGTAGAGCAGAAAGGTCGAAGAACAAGATACAGGGGTGTAAGTAATGTAGCTTCACTTTTGCTTTTTTCATAAATACTTGGTAATTCTTCTGATGAACTTTCCTCTATGGTACATAAAATTTATGAATTTATATGCAGTACTAGTTTGACAGCTAGGTCTCATCATTTTACAGTTGAAATATCTAGATGTACCCTTTATTTCCATGCTAACAGTTTTTTCTCTCACACCTCTCTCTTGTGTCACTCTCTTCCATCTTGCTTTCCTGTCAAGTTTGATCTTCCAAAATTTTAATTCAGTCTTAATTATCATCTTTTTTATTTTTAATCTTGTTCTTTTATTGTCCTTTCTCCTCAACAATGTTTTCTAAATTGCTTTTATTCTCTTTGTGTTTTGGTCGTGGGTATGACTGTAAACTGAATCCGACAGCAAGGCCTCTGATTGGAAGGTTGTGAGGAGCATGGAATTACTTCTTAATTGCTGTTGTTCCCAGGTTCACCATGACCCAGAGTGGTAGCACCTATTAGGGTCCCAACTATGGGTAAATAGTTAACTCTCAAACCGGGGTCAAAATGTTACAAAAGTATTTACCAACAAAACTTTTTTAAATGAAAAATATTACCAACAAAACTTTTTAAATGAAAAATGTTACCAACAAAAATTTTTTTGAATGAAAAATAACAATAATATATAAATAAAATAAAAATAAGTTTACTGCCTTAAATGACCTTTTAGATGTTGATAGGCTGTTAAACAGGAACAAATAAACAAACTTTATTGCCTTGCTGGGGTTATAATGATACAAAAATGATATATTGTTGTCTTCTGTCTTCTTAATTCATGTTCCTTTATTGTTCTTTCTTCTTAATAATTCTTTATGCCTTAGTGACTTTATTGCCTTGCTTGGAGCAAAATGATTAAAAAATAAATTAGAATATCTCTAAATAATTCTTCTTTTATAATTCCTGTTTATTCTTTAAAAAACACTTTCCTTCTTGGAAAGATTTAGCATCATTGAAAGAAAGTTTCAAGTCAAGTATGACTCACAAGTGCACAAATGTGGCAAGAAATACATTTAAAATTTATTTTTTTTAATTCCTAAGAAACCAAGGAATCATGATAGCCTCTTTTATTTATATTTTTTCCCTACATAAAAGAAAAGGGGATGGGGAAGTTCTAATGAGAAATGCCAAATGTTCCTTGAAGACAGCCTCCTGGGTTGTTCTCATTTTAACTGCTTCTCCCCTCACACCTTAAACTGGGCAGTCCTGTAATGATTCAAGTAATGAAGAACACTTGTTTAACATTTACACAGCACCAGTCATGAAGTTTAAAGAATTAATAAGTTTTATTTGAAAGCTTATTTTTAATTCATAGCTCATAAACAAGAAGTTAGAGTTCAGTATTTATAATAACAAGGTCAATATGATTTTTTTCTATACTTTATTCATTTTAAAATAGTCCTTATAAAAATATTAAAAAAAATATTAGGCACTTTTCTTCTGTGTGTCATATCCCTTCAAATCATAGATGTTCATGGCCCTCCACAATTTTCTTCCTTTCGTAACTTTTAATAAATTTTGTTTTTTTATCACTTCTCATAAACACTTGTCATTGCTCACATATTCGGTCCATGGCATTCTCATCATCCCTCTGTAGATCCACATTTCTGTTGCTTCAAGTTTCTTCTTCATCTATAAGAGGATGGTTTATCATTTGCTGTTGTATTACAGAACTGATATTATGTAATATTTCAGCATTCAGACAATCTAACTCGTGAACTGAAGGGTTTTAACTGCTACTGTTTTGCAGGGGTTTACAAGAGTGACAGGTTATAGGGATGTCAGAAAGTGGGTAAGAGAAGGATGAGAATACTGATGAGAGTGGAGTGGACATAGAAGGGAGCAATGTATACCATCAGTAAATGATGAAGGTTTCAGCAACCGAAACATCATGATTATGGCATGAAGACAGCAGTTCAAATGATGTAGGTAGTTGTAAATTTAACATGTGTTTTATTTAAGTTTTGTCAGAAAATGAAATATGAAGAAGAAAAAAAAGTCCTAGTATTTTTCTAATTTTTATGTTGTTTGTTTTCATCATTCACACAAACGCTGCTTGACAGGTCAAATTCATATGAAGTCTGCTGGACCAATGAAAAGGAAAGCAATATCCTATATTTTCCTATGCAGATTTCTATGATTTATCATGCAAGAAACAACTTTTTTGATATAAACTTGCATGATAAATGAATATGTTTATTTTCTAGATTAAAAATATACACAAATTTAAAAAATAGGTCACGAAGCAATTTCTATTTTTAACAATGAAATGATTAATTATTAATAATAATTGTATTTTATGTATATCAAACTTGCAAAATTTAAATTTCTTTAACCTACAAAATTTGTTTGTTTGAATTTCTTTTTTTATAAACTTTATCTATTTACTTATGTTACAATAAACATAAAACATCGCATCCAACAAACTTCAGTTGGAACTTTTCCAAAGTTTTGAAACACATCTTCAATATTTAGCAAATAATTTTAACCCCTTTATTGTTTATTGAGTTGTAGAATACTACAAAATAATTTGCCATTTTGAAAGACACTTGGAATTAGTTTCTTCATACTATGAAGAAATGTACTTAAATATCCAGATGTCAAATGATATTGTTATCACAATTTGGCATCATCCAATTCTCTGTTGGTTCTTGGCATGCTTAATTGTTCAAATATTTTTTGTCAGCGTTGTTGCAGAGCTAAACAATTGTAACCATCGGTACTCACTGGCATTATCAATCCAACTAATATGATGAAATCTCAGCTTCTTATATATCTTTTTTCTTTTTCTTTATCAAAATCATTGCTAATATTTTGTTAAAATGCTTGAACTGCTTTTAACCAAATTTTCAAATAATCTATGCTTCTGTTTTTCTTTAAAAAAAAACTATATGAAATCTTGGATGCTGAAACAATAGTCAACCAAATACAGTTGCTAAAGAAAAGAAAATCTGTTTTCACAATTTTGATATTGACTGTCAGTTGAATATGGTGTTAAATAACTGTATGTGTCAAAAAGCTCAGAATCACAGGTTTTTTTCTTATAGTAATATTCAACCAATACAAGATTCATTACTGATTATATTGTGTGATAGAAACACCGAAGAAACTGTAAGGTGGTTCTTATTTGAACATTTGAATTCCAGTGCATTGTACAATAGATTGAGAAGTACTTGATTAAGGGCAGAGGGTGCAACATCAGAAACACTGTGATATCAGAAAACATTTCATCTGTTGCATTCATAAATGTTCTTGGGAGTGTCTTTAATTCATCTTTTCTCCAATCTGTGTTATGTTAGATAGCAGGATAGTTAGATGGCAGTCAATCAAAAAGGAGAACTACTCTGAATTCAAAAGCTCTGAGGCAATGTGAAACAACTTAACTTATTCTTCTTCTATGTGCCCTGTCCCTTCAGGACATAAGCGATCATGGCTTTCCAGGTCTCCCTATCCTTGGTGGCTTTTAGCGCACCTTATCCTGTTACACCATGCAACCCTCATTCCATCATCCACCTGATTAGGTCCTTCAAATATGTTATCCGTTGCTTTCCCCTGTCTCTTTTTCCCTCTATCTGACATGTTAGTATCAGGTTCTCCAAGCCCTCCTTCCTTATCTCATGTCCCAGGAACTTCAATTGTTTCTTCCTGATGCTCAGTATTAATTTCTTTTTTGTTTCCATCCTTTCCAAAACCTCCTCATTGCTCACATGCTCGATCCATGATATTCACAGCATCCTTCTGTACAACCACATTTCAGTTGCTTCAAGTTTTTCCTTCATCATTGATGATATTGTCCAGCATTCACTGCCATATTGAAGAACTGACATCACATAGCAATCCAGTACTCTCCCCTTTGTTTTTAGCTAAATTGTCCTGTTTCTTAATACTTTACTCAACTTCTGGAATGCTTCATTCACCATGCCAATTCACTTTTGGATCTCTGTGTTGCACTTTCCGTCTTCTGTTACAGTACTTCCCAGGTATTTAAATTTTCGTACCTGCTTGATTCTAGTATCTCCACCCTGTATTTGGCATGAAAAACCTCATGGAAATTAATAGATATGCAATTGTAATATGCAATTATAATAGATATGCAATTATAATATGCAGTTATAGCTATGATGCTCAGCTGACCCCATTGTGCTAGATGACTGTTGACTTTATAAGAAGGTTCCTCTGCCCTTTGACTGATTTTATTTAAAATCTTGCTCAGGATATAGACACCTTTCATTTTCCATTTTTTTTATCCTTTCATCCC
Source organism: Ascarosepion bandense (assembly GCA_037127315.1). NCBI lineage: Eukaryota > Metazoa > Mollusca > Cephalopoda > Sepiida > Sepiidae > Ascarosepion > Ascarosepion bandense. The sequence continues at coordinate 281,642 of JBBBDQ010000294.1, read as the reverse complement.
AAGCAATGCAATAAAACCACTAAGATGTAAAGGGTTACTGAGTGTAAGAGAAATTGAGAAACAGAAAACATTATCAAAGAGAGAGGACAATAAAGAAACAGAATTAAGAAGACAAAGAATAATGATTGACATTGCATTTAAATTTTTGAAGATCAAACTTGATTGAAAAGCAAGTGACTGGAAGAGAGTTTCACAAATGAGAAATGTGAGAGAAGGAACAACTAGTATAGAACTTACAGTTACATCTAACCATTTCAACTGTAAAATAATGAGATCTTTCCACCAATTTAGTTTTGTCCTTAAATACATAGAAACTAGGTACCATAGAGAAAAGTTTATCAGAACAATTAGCATGAAAGTATTTATAGAGAAGGTACAGGGAAACTACATTTCAGAGATGGAAAATAACTAAAGCTGAAATACCAGGGCAGGACCAATAATATTAGATATTGTACTTTCTCACCCCAAGTAAGGCAGTATCACCACTGATACACAGGGAGCTATATAATAGGGTAAAAGTTTCAGCAGGAGGAGAGCGAACAGAAAGATGAGCTAGTTCCAGGATGTGTCAGAGAGAGAACAAGAGAAGGATGGGAATACAGGTGTGATGACAGTTGCGAAGGTAGGGTAAGAAAGTAAAAGAACAAGATACACAGGATGAAGTAGAAAGGACAAGGGAAGAACTGGATAAGAGATAGGAACTGATATTGCATTTAAATACTTGTAGGTTGTAGCTGTTAGAAAAGCAACTATACGGAAGGGAGCTCCACAGGTGGAAAGTGCAAGAAAAGAAGCTGATTGAGTAGAACTGTCAACTGCATTTGGTAGATTTAACTGTAAAACGGTGGGACCTTGTTGCCAGTCTGGTTGCTCAAGTAAATTCTTATGTAAGGGGCACCTGTAACCTACGCTACCTTACTATCTGCCCAGCCATCTCGTAAATTCTCTTTGAATGAGTTAAAAGACAAGTGGCCGGCCTTCCATCGAAAAGTAATTGGGTTAATATTCCTGAACCCAGACTCAAAGAGTACCTGGGGTGGGGGGTGCTGCTAGCACCAATGTTGGCGGCATGTCTTTGCTTCTTAGGTGAAACCGCGGTGATGCAAGCAAGCCTATAGATGTCACTGAGAGCACCAGGAAGAGTTCTCTCTTTTTTGTAAAGGACCATGTCCATGGAACCGGATTGTCAGAACATATAGAAAAGGTACCTGTAGAGCGCAGGTGGTGTCTGGTGCACTTTCGGCAGCCCTGAAAAATCCAGGTCTGGTTTTCGCACAAGAATCTCTACATATATAACAGAAGCACCAAACCAGAGGCTATGTACATGGAGATTCAATGCATGGATGAATTGTAGACTTATAAATGTGTAAAATGGATTCTGGCAAATTAAATTCTGAAAATGTTCACTTGAGAAGGCACAAGCAAAAGCCAGGTTGGGGTAACTGGTTAAATTACTGATGACCCAATCACATGGCAAATAATACTTGGTTACTTGTAGAGTGACTGACAAATAGTTAGATATTACTACAAAGAAAATTTACTTGGAAAGCTGTCTGGTTGAGTAATGAGCATTTTTATTAACTACTAGCTGTATAGCCCAGCATTGCTCAGGTGTAATGAAAGCTTTAAAACTAATCCATGGTCTTGGAGCTCAGACTCTTTGGACGTTGGCACAAAAGACTAAAAAGCAATAGTTGTTTCCAGTTAAAGCGAAACCGTAGACTGAAAGAAAAATGAATAGATGTAAGTCAAATTTTCATTTCCTGGTATGGATATCAAATAAGTTTTTTCCATTGTAAACTGAATTTTGAAGGCTAAATAAGTCCTCTTAGTAAATGGTATCATGGCTGAGACTAAGAACTACAATTATACCTACTTAGAGCCAAACCCGAAGCAAAAATTAAAATAAAAGGGCTGAAAAAATACAGATATACAGGCAGATAAACAGACACACACAAACATCTTGCCTTTTATATATATATATATATATATTATCAATTTTCTGCACTATCATAAGAACTGCAACCTTGAAATTTCTGAATATTGTTTCTTATGCCTTTGTCTATGAGTGCATTAAATTTGGTTAAAATCAGACCACTCCTTCTATAACCTGATTTTTTTTGATTATCGATTTTTCGATATTTATCAGGGGTACCTCGACACAAAATCTAGCTAAGAACGTTCGCAGACACCTATAGTACAACTCTGCAAATTTTTAAGAAAATCAGTTCAGCCATTTTGGAAGTCTATAGGTAACAGACACACACACGCACACACATACACACAAAGTTCCATTTATAAATAATTTTAGATTTAGATACTCTTTTTTTTATTATTTATTGATAGCTCACCCATGATTCACTCAAGGTAGATGGTTACTGATGGAAATGGTAAGAGAGACGGAAAGGGAAGTAATAGTATTATCAGGACAAGTAGGATAGATATTGGGTGACCCTGGACATAAAGAGACCAAGATTGTAGTTGCCAGGGAAACATTCTCTTGGAAGTTTTTTCCACAATCTAACAGTTCTGAGAATGAAGCTGTCTTAGTGGAACTTGCTTTTTATCAATGAATTATGAAGGGGAGAGGGGGATGGTTTACTACCCTGAAGGGTATGAGCATAGTAATAGGGGTATAGTAGTGAAAGGCTGAATAAGATTTGTAAGGGAGAATAATTTCTCACTCACAAAGCAGGGCAAGTGTTTTTGAATTCTCTCATGGCTGAACAGTGAGGATTGGGCAGTGCAATGCCAGAATTGTTTTTATTTCTTGAATAATAATTTTGCCTGATTGTGTATGACTGGCAAAAGTATTTGATATCTTCAGTCTTGCCTTCAGTTTATCTTGATTTTTTAAAACTCTTTAATAAAAGATAATCTTTAATATATCTGTATTCAACAAAGAACATTCTATTAAACTGTTGTGACAAAAGTTGCAAATGAACATGTCTGTCAGCACTCAGTTCCATCTGGGATTTCCTTATTAGCAGTGGGACAGCTTGGCATGTCTAGATCTGGTCCTCTCTGCAACTGGTCAGGATCTGTGTCATTGTAAGTTATCTCATGTCAATAAAAACAGTGAGAGAACCAGTGGTGAGCAACTGGAAAGACTTGGTGTCTTGGGAAGTTGGTAGTGTGGCCATTTTGTTCCTAAAATTGTTTAGGTTTCCTAGACTTTCTTGTGGTTTCCCAGTTTTCCACTGTTATTTTTTTACCTCATGTCTTTTTCCCCTCTCCACTTATTACCCGCCTAGTTGCAATCAGTTAGGTGTCTCCCCAAACCACAACACATCCTTGTTATACATTACAACAACTGTACTTTATTCACAGAAGTGGACTGAGCATGTGAATAAAAACAAATTTTTATAGACAATAATCACAAAAAGGATGCTTATAATTCACATCACTGAAACAGTTGAAATATCTAGAGTACATTATTTACAATGTTTGGACTGTTGTCTCATCTTTATTACCATATTTACAACATTTCAGCTGCTGTATGTTTTGCCTTTCTTCAGCTAATTAGAATTTTGAACCAAACCCTTTATTTTGGTCACTAGGATAGAGTGTTCTCATTCCATGAATTATGCCACTTCTGGATGCTTTAGTTAACTTTATTTAACTCAACTCTCTAAGATTTTGTTTGCCCCTACTGTTGCCAGGTATTGAACTCACAACTCTTTGGATCAAGCCACTTACTTCAACTAACACTTTTATCTACTAAGCCACATGTCTTAGAGGACATAAATATGAGGACAGAAATAGAAACAAATATATAGAATATATAATGAAGAAAAAAGGCCTAGAAAATTTGACACTACTTAAACATAGAGAGAGCAAGAGAGCCAGAGGAAAACAACATATAACCTGCTTAATGAGCTTGTGTAAATGGTTGTCATAAAAGAGACTGAGAGAACTAGCAGAAAGAGCAAATTTACTAAAAACTGTAGTAGGAAATTGTGGTGAACCCTGATCACACCCTGAAAGAACATGGCACATAGAAAAAGAAAATCTGTAGTTTATTTTTTGATAGAATTTTCTGCTTTTAAAGCTGCAAATGAAAATATTCATATGAAATTTCTGAGGAATATAGTTTTGAACGGTCAGTAAACCCAGTTGTTAAAATAAACATTGTACAGATGAATATTCAGTTATTCTTTTAATCACTTTCCCCAAAGTAAGAAAATAAAGTCACTAAGACATAAGAAGTTGCTGAGTGAAAAGAAAAACATTATTAAGGAGGGAGAACAATAAAAGGACAGGAATTATGAAGACCAAAGATAACAACTGATATTGCATTTAAATTCTTAAAGATCAAAGCAGATGGCAAAATATTTATATTGATATGTCATAAAAAATGACTGCATATCAATTTGTCAGACATTTTAGATGGCATATTGATATAAATAATTTTTAATCAATTTAAGAACACAGGCCCACTAGCTTCTTTATAAAAAAAAACTTTTAGCATTCATTGATTGAGAATTCAGTGCTACTGTTGGTTCAAATTTATAAAATCTTTCTTTTCAAACAATTTTCTTCAAAAATAAGTTTCTCAATTCTAACAGCTGTTATTGCTTTTTCTACTATTGATGAAGGTCTTCCATTGTAACCTTTTATTTGAAGTAGGGTGGAATGTTAAAATATTGATTATGTCATTATTTTCTCTTCAGGTTACATGTGCTATCCATTTTAGTTGTTGCTGCTGCTGGTGGTCCTCATTTATTTGGTAGAGTTCTTTCTTTGTGATTCTGTAGTGCCAGTGCACAATCTTCAAAAATGTGGGGTCTTGGCCAAGATTCTCATGCTCTACTCACTCAAAGTCATTTTTAAACCATTAGTCTGAGAATGATGTATACAGCAAAGGCATTCTTCTTTTTCTATGTGCTGTATCTCTTCAGGACGTAGACGGTCATGGCTCTCCATATCTCCCTATCTCTTGTAGCTCTTAACATCCCTTCTCCTGTTATCTCACTGAAACCCCACAACTCAAGTCCTTCAATTATGTCATGCATTACTTTCCCTTGTCTCTCCTTCCCACTATTCGCCCTGTGAGCATCACATTTTCCAAGCCCTCCTTACTCATTACATGTCTCAGAAACTTTAGCTGTCTTTTCATGATATTAAGTATAAGTTTATTTTTCATTTCCATCTTCTCCAAACTTTTTGCTTACATGTTTTGTCAATGGTATCCTCAGCATCCCTCTGTAGAACCACATTTCAGTTGCTTCAATCTTTCCTTCATCTTTGATGGGATTGTCCAGAATTCACTGCCATATTAAAGGACAGACATCACATTAGATATTTCTGAACAGATTTTGTACCATGCATCACACCTGTATGAAAGTTTCAATCTGAAGATATATTAGAAAATAAAACAAAAATGCTGGAAAATGTAGTACAAACTGAGTTAAAATGCAAAAAACAGATGTTAAATTACAGAAAAACAAAAAAAATAATTCTTCATATAGGTTTTGAAATGCTTTTCATTTCCCAGGTTTGATTTGCCATCACCTTTTTCAAATTACTAACATGTTGTTAAACAAAAGCCCAACCAATTGATATGTATCATCATTGATATAAAATTTCAAGATATTCTCTCCTATTATGATTTAAATGTAACATCAGTCGCCATCTTCTGAATCATGTACTTTTAATGCCCTTTCTTCTTTCTAATGTTTTCCCATTTTCTTTTCACTCTCAGTAACTCCCTTGCATTTAAGTGGTATTTTCACTTTGCTTTATGATTAAAAAGAGAAAAAAAGAAGTTAGTCGTTGGTTCTGTATTTTTCTTTGTATAATTGAATTCTGTTGTAAACTGATGAACTGAATTCCTGCAATTAGTGTCATATAGGACGACTGATATTACATAGCAGTTCAGTGCTTTCTTCTTTGTTTTTTTATGAGATTTTCCTATTTCTAAATACTTACAATTTCTTTGTCCCATTTTCTGTTATCACCTAATATTTCCACTTAGCACATACCTGAATATCTATGGATTTTAAATAATAATCCAAAAATACTGAGTGATTGTACTCATGTAAATAGCCTGTTTGTAGTAGAGATTAGTTTTGTAGAGGCAAGCACAGCTCTTTTTGTTTTTGTTTTTTTTATAATATCCATAAATTACAGTGATTGTATTTAGGAAAAGAAAGACGACCTCACATGCAAATTACAATTCAGAGATACCAAAATCAAATGAGCGCAACAATTTTAATACCTGGGGAGTATTTAACAAAGAAAAAAGTATCAAAATGAAATCCGAAGACACACTGGGATAGTGAAAGATACCTTCCTAAAGGCTAAGTAAAGTATTAAGATATAGAAAAATTTTGTTAGAAAAAAACAAAAGAGTACTGAACTTTTATATAATATCCTTCGACTGAAAAATCTTCTCACAGTTGAAATAAGAAACTTGAAGCAACAGAAATGTGGTTCTACAGAAGGATGATGAGCATACCATCAAACATAGAAGCAATGGCAAAGTTTTAGAAAAAATAATCATACTTAACATCTGGAAGAGATAGTTGAAATCTCTAAGGTACATAATGAAGAAAGGGGGATTGAAAAATTTGATACTCACTGGGCAGATAGAAAGCAAGAAGAACAGAAGAAAATAACTGATAAACTACCCCGTGAACTTAAATGGCTGGCAGAACAGGTTTTAGAAGTGATAGCAAAAAAGTTAAAATTTATTAAGAGCTACAAAAGACCAGAAACTGTGGAGAACCATGATCATCAACATCCAGAATCAGCAAAGAGAAGAAGAGGAAAACTCTTTGTATACTATTTACATTGTTTGAACTGTTGTCTCATCTTTATTGTTGTATTCAAAGTGAATATGATGATAAAGAAGAGAATAACAGTTCATATTAATGTAAATAGTATAAATACTTATAATACCTTATCTTAGAAACAGAGACAGGTGTGGATTTTTTCTTTCTTTCTTTTGAATTTAGAGTTGTCCTACTTACAAGGCTAGAGAGGACAATCTACCCTACTATTTTATCTATTGCTGAGCACGGATAAGAAAAGATGAATTCTTGCCTTTCCCGAGAGCAATACTGTAAAGAGATTGTAACAATTGGATTTTGGATTGATATTATTTTTCATAGTAATAATCCAGTAGCTTAAATTAGACTTTTTAGAAATGTAGATATTTATAAAAAAGATTCTTTAGAATAGCTCAGATATTTGAAATTGTATTTTCAATTGCATGCAAAAATTTCCCAGCATGTGCTCTTTGTAAACTACAGACTGAATACACAGTTTTAATAGAATAATATGCTGGAAACTTTGGCACACATGTAACACACATGTAATTAAAATGCAAAAGCAGATGTTAAATTAGAGAAAAACAATAAAGAATATTTATTTATCTTGGTTTTGAAATATATTTTTCAATTATGTGTAGCGTTCAATGTGTCATTGCTTCTGAGTTGATGAAAGACCAGTTATTTTTTTCCTTGCTAACACATTGTTAAACAAAAGCCCAACCACTTGATGTGCCTCACCACTGATATCAAATTTCAAGATATGTTTTCATATTATGATTATTATATAGTTATTTGTGGGTGATATTTTTCTCTTTGTATAATTGAATTCTGTTGTAAACTGATGAACTGGATTCTGTTTAAAATGAAGCATTTTTCTTTTCTTTTCTTTTTGAAAGGAAATATGTGCACAAAATGATAGAAAATAAAATTATGAATGCTTACATTGATAATTTGACTTGAACTTTTCAGGTAAACCTAGAAAGACTCTAATATAATCACCATTGTCTATTGTCATGATTTTTTTTTCTTAATTCCAAGAATGGCTTTTGCAATGTCTCTGAAACAAAAACCAGTATTCTTGACATACAGTGTTCCTGATAAAGGGCAAAGTGGAACAAGGAGAAAATATCTGAAGAAATCTTAGATTTTAATATTGGGATAACCTTTTCACAATTTAGATGTAATATATGTACATTTGTGTCTTTTTTATATGTGTGTGTTCATTATATATATTTTATGAAACAGCAACTTGAATTAGAATTTTTTATTTTTTAAGTAAAGACATGCTTTAATACTGTGTTGTAGTAAGCATTATAATGCAGACATAATTCAATATAAAATGAAAAGTGAGGTAGAAAAACAAGACGTTGTCTAATAATGAGTAAATTTATAAAATAAACAACCTTCACTGAATGTATTTAGAATCGGCATCAAGTTGTGTTATCATTTGTATCTGACAATATTATTGTTTATTTAATTGTTTTGGTTTAAGTATTTTTAGAAAATCTTTAAAAAATTATAAATTTTAATATCATAGCTACAAGGAATATTGACTGACCCCCTCCCATCATTTTTTTCTTTTCCTAAAATTTTATTTTAAATTATTCAAAGTATTTTCAAAAGCATATAATTTCAGTTTTGGTTAAGTTAATTCTAACTTCACAGAGAATGCAAATTAAGCAGACGTTCTTTACCAATGTCTACAATAAAAATCTTAATATAGTAAAGTTCATACTGTCTAAGATGAAGACATTTATACATCTAAAATAATTTAAAGTCAAATTCTTGAGCTAGCTCAGTCAATAATTCATGTTTGCATTGAATATTGCTGCCATATTTCATTTTGTGCTTTGCTATGTCTCAAGATATTCTTGACAAAAACTAAATTAGAATCTGTGTTATTATTGGTGCTGACATAGCATTTTAGCTTTAGTTATTTTCCACCACCATAGCTGTTTTCGTAGTGTATGCTTTGACAATACAAATGACTGAGAAGGAAATAAAATCTTTCTACTCTATAATAGACAATGCCAAGGCTCAGTGACAAATACAAGAAATTAGAATTATCATGGGAGACCTGAATGCCAAAGAAGCAAAGAGAGGAATGGTGTAACAGTTAGCAATTTTGGACTAGAAAATTGCAATGACTGAAGAGAAAAATGGGTCTGATAGTGCACAGCAAATGAGAGGCAATAACCAACAGCTGGTTTCAAGAATTATGGACACAGAGAAGCCCAGGCGGAGATATGGAAAAACACATTAACTATATAACTATAAACAATTGCATTTGTTTATATTTCTGAGATGAGGTAGTATTTACATGATTCACATTATTTGGATGATTGTCCTCATCTTTGTTACTATTTTACATTAGTGCCTCTTTTGGTAGTCATGAGTTATCTCCCTTTAACCCTGTAAGTTACTTGTTCCTCACTGCTGTAGCCTGGTATTGAACTCACAACTCTTTGAGTCAAGTCACAGGAACTAAAAATTCAGTTGTTCTTGTCCTTAAGGACACATGGCCCAGTGGATATAGACGCTGGTTAGTTAATATGTTAAATCCTCCATAAATGTTGTTCCATTTGCTGCCATATTTGGGCTGGAGTTATTGAATTGTTACTTTCCAGCCAAAAATGTTCAGTTCAAAATCATTTACATTATCTTGTGAAGGAAGACTTATTCTCCACACTGTAAGCTCTTTCTTGCTGAATCATCATTGCTATTATGTCACTACTCTAACCATATTTCCACAGCAAATGTTCAGAACAGATCCACTCTTTAGTTCCACCAATTTAGACCTTTACTGCTTGGGCACATGCAATACTATCATGGAGTTGAATCACACTTATTTACCATTTTAACTGTAATATACTAGCTTGAGTGGCTCTAGAGCCATGTATTTTGTGATATTTAGTAAAACATTCAGATAAATCTGACATATAAACTTGTTAATTCTGGATATGATGATAAACTACATCCGGCAACATGGCCTCCTATCTGAAGATTGGAGTTTTTGAAGAGTGTAGAACCATCTCTTAATCGCTGTTTTTACAAGGTCCACCCTGACCTGGGCTGGTAGCCCTGTTAGGGTTCCAGAAATGGGCAAATAGTGAACCTCAATATAAAATCATAACTCTATAAAACTATAAAAATACATTTTTATAGTTAAAATATCATCAATACATTTTTATATAAAAAGACGCCAACAATACTTATTAATAGCAAAATGATCAATACCAATTAATAGAAAAATGAACAGTAATGCAATTTTATAGCAAAATGACCTTACAATACATTTTATCTCTAATTGAAGGCATACAAATGCATTCAAAATGTTTAGATTTCGACATCAAATAATGCATAGGCATAGTTATGCTACTAAACAAAATAAACCAAACAACCAAAGAAATCAAATTGAATTCTGAATTATAGATTTGACAAAACTATCACAGAAAACACACATATCATCATCTCTAGTAATTATGTCTGCACAAAAATATACTGCACAAAATCTGAGTATTTTCTACCATATATTCACTTATGAAAGCAGAATAATGCATATCATATTTTTATTATTTCAAAGCTTTCAAGGAATTTTGGCATTAAATACACCATAAGGAGTACTACACTGTATGATACCTCGAATGAATGGAGATCCATACAGTATGGTATATAGGATGAATGGTGAGCTACTCTGCCTGATGTTGGGGATGGATGAATAGCCACACAGTATGATGTGTGGAACAAATGGAGAGCTACACAGTATGATATCTGGGAAGAATATGGATCTCTTGCCTGATTCTTCCCAGACATTAGACAATAGTCTGATGTCTGGAAAGAATATTGATATCAATAGTCTAATGTCTTGAGGTTGGGTCCTTTCTTGAAATAGACAGCCAATATGTCTTACAAGATAACAGGAAAAGTGCGGAGGAAATAATGTTTTGTGTTATTATTGAAACAGTAAAAATTATAGATCCATTCAAAGATGATGTTTGTGCCAAGTTAAAAGTAAAGAATTGTTACTCTTTTTTTGGTCAGAAAGTTTTTTCTTAGCTGTTAGCAAAAGAACAGACATATGAAAATGAAACAAGTACAGAAATTTAATAATCTTGAAATTGTTTAAACAGATTATGGAAAGCATGTCACCATAGTCTGAAGGTACATTGGAATAGGGAAAGATCCCTTCAAAGAACTAAACAAAGTATCAAGACATAAGAAAATGTTATTAGAAACAAAGAAAAAGTTCCAAATTTCTGTATGATATTGATTCTTCAGTATGACAATAAAGGCTGCACAATTTCTTCACTAATGAAGAGTAAATTTGAAATGACAGAGATGTTCTAGAGAGGGATCCTAAGAATAATATCAATCAATGAATCAATCAATTCTTGTTAATATGTGCCTGACTGATAATTTTTTTTTTGAAGATACACATCTTAAGCTATTGTGGTAGAAAGTGCCAATATTCCTGAATGATATGATAAAACAGTTCAGCATTCTTATACTTATTTTTAATAGAATTTTCCTGCTTCTTAATATTTTACTTCGTTTCTGGATGGCATATCCCTATTCTAATGTGTTTTGGAATTTCTGTGGCTCCTTTTTCCATAGTATGTGATAATACTTCCCAGATAAATTTAATCACTTTGGCACATGACTAAATGCTACCACTATTTATTTTTCTCTTTTTACTTATTGCTGTTAAACTACTTTGGTGAATATAAGGCCACTACTTCACTATAGTAGATATTATTGCAATTTTCTTGAGAGTATTTGTGTAAAAGGGAGACAGTGTACTCAGGCAGAATTTGAACTCGCTATACCAGTAATTAGCTGCATTTTAGTGCACAGAATGAGAAATTGGAGAGCCAAGTTCAAATTCCAGTTGAATTCATTGCTTACACTTATGTGTAAATACTCTTGGGAAAGATATTAATCTATCTCTTCCCCTTCCAGCTAAGGGTTGAATAGCAGGACAGATTTGGTTCTGTAACCTTGTTTGGCAACTAGTCTACCACAGAAAGAAATAGCAACCTATTGTGGGAAAATCTTCTGCCTAATCTTTTGAGACATGATTGGCCAAGTGTGTATCATAAATGGCACTTAACTGATTGAATATTAGCTGCTTGTTTATAAAGAAACACTTGGTATTCATTGACTGAGCATCCATTCAGTACTGCTGTTGATTGACATTTATAAAAACATTCTATTAAAACAATTTTTCATGAAATTACTTTTCTTAAGTCCAGTAGCTGTTATAGCTTTTCCCAATATTGATGTAACATGAGGAAAAATGGCTTACCTCTGGGATGAAAATGGATTCAAATGTGTCTTGCATGTAAAATATCTCCTTGAGAAAATTTCAACTTTATGAGTTGCCTATTTAAAAAAAGATAATCTCACAGTCAGATAGACTTTTATAAGAAGCTATTTTAACCTATGCAAATTTGAACTGTCACTCAATCTATAAAAAGAAGTATGATTTTTGTAGTGAGCAGGTGATATATGCTGTTGGATTGTTTGACACTATTTTGAAGGTTGGAGGAAATGGATTTAGTAACTTTATTACAAGTCAGAAGAAACTGAAAAACAAAAACAAATTTTCATGACAATATGTTTCTCAAATCGAGTAGCTGTTATAGCCTCTTCCAGTAATAATGGAATTTCCTTTTTAACCTTTTGTTTGAAGTAGTGTGGAACATCAGCATCTTTATTAATATGTCATTATTCTCTTAGTTACAAGTCATATCTATTACAGTTGTAGAAAGTCCATAAGATATATATCTTCTTTTATTTGGTAAAAGTCTTTATTTGTGATTCTGTAATACCAGTCCATAAAATTCAAAGAAAGATAGATCTTGCTAAGACCTAAAAGATTCATTGGCTTGATGCAATTGATCAAAGACAGGCAGTTGTATTCATTCAACAGTTTAGATATATTTGAATGAGTTTGGTGCCATATGAAAGTCTTGATTGGTTTGCTATGATCATCTCTTCAAGAGAACCTTCTGGTTTCTTACTTCAGGAATATCAAATATCAAATCTTTTCCAAAGAAATTCTGTTCCCTTATTTTCAATCTGAACCAATGTACATCAAGGTAATTTCTTCTGCTCAATAAATCATTAAAAATTCTCAAGATGGTACTTGAGTTGAAAAATCAAGTATCCACATGTTTTTTAACTTCATATGTTTTCAAGTGGTTTCCTCTCTTTTACCTTTATTGTTTACATATGATGCTTTCAAGAAACAAAAAGTGATGCTCTATCTATTTATAAATTCTGTTTGTAAAGAAAATATTTAAACTAAAAACCAGTGAAATGTCTGAATATCTGACATATCAATGAAGGACTTCAAGAGGTATTTAAAATTTGCTGAATGAAGAGACCAAACTGAAGCATATATATATATATATATATATATATATATATATATATATATATATAAGATTTTGACAGGAATGTCCTTGAATTTGTCTATTTTTATTCGTTCTCTACATTTTTACTTTACTTCTTCTCTTTAATTTTCCCTTTTTTATTTTTAGAAATTCAGCAGCAAAAGAGGTAGCAACAGGTGCTTTTTACATTCAAACATTTTAGGGACATTATTAATAATAAATAAGAATAAAAATATAAAATACTAATAATAATAAATATCACAAATAGTATGAATAACATTAAAACTTTGTTTAAAATAAAATAAATAAACCCCGAAATAATAAAAATTATTCAAACATGCAACAGAAAATTTTTCTGCCTGAAAATGGATATTTTGCACCCAAAAATGCTGAAATCACTCTCTTCACTTCAGACCCTCAGATGGTCAAGATGTTCATCTCCTCTCCTTAGCACCATGCTTGTCATTCAATGAACTTACTTTCTTTCTCTATCAAATGCAATGTTAAAACACATGTAACAAAAAAACATTCACATTAGTCCTCAAAACCAATAAAATTATATGATTTTAATTTACAATTTAACATGCTTTTCATGTTATTTCCTTGTATATTTTTATTCCTGTGAACATAAGGCTATCCCTGTGGGTATGATGTGCATGACCCCAAATCATTTGGTAACCATTGATATGCAAAAAAAAAAAAAAAAAAGCTCCTAGTCACAATGCCATTTGGATTTATTGAAGTACCAAAGATGAGATGAAGTTTACATTGTTCTTGTTTGATCTTTTTTTGTATATTATGGCGGGCTATTTAAAGTAAATCATGTTGCAAGTAAGAAGTGCTTTTTGGCCATTCACTTGGTTGGCTCTGGGCAATCTCTAGCTTGTTAAATGTGAAAAATGTCAGGCCTGCTTGCTGGCTAAATCAATTTCTCTGAACAAATATGAATTAACTGAGTACATGTTGAAAATGTTCTGACATTCGTAAAAGTATTCTGTTTCTCTTCCTTAACAGTGCTGCCAATTTGGTAAAGAGATTATTTGAATTATCTTTTCCCTTTTTGTCTACTTATAGGGAGTTTCTTAGAAACAATTTCTTTTCAAAGTCTCCTAAAATTACAAAGTAAGCTCTTTGGAATTATTTCAATATCATACTGATGAATAAGTAGCATGTGAATATAAGCCTATTGAACGGGTCAAGTCTGATTTAGAAAATTAACTATATACATTAGATTTTCAAATCTACTTAATCTGTTAAGCAAATTTTGAAGAGCATCTTCAATAGAATCATTTAAGTTTTAATTGGTATAATCATGACTGCAAAGTGCATGCTGATAGTGTAACTGTTAGCAACTCAGAAAGCAAAATCAGCAAGTCAAGTTCAAACTCCAGCCAAGTTCATTACGTTCACTTTAGCACAAATATACTTGAGAAAGAAAATTCATCTCTCTTCCAGCTATAGGTTAAATAGCAGGGCAACCAGTCTAGGAAAACAAAAAACCTTAATTCAAAAGTTTCACTCTAGACATGCCACTGTCATTATAGATGCAGTACATGCAGCACTCATATAACCCAAATTGGTTAGTGTGACTCATGATGTTGCTACAGAACTGACGACTTTAATTAGTACAGTTATATTATAGAAGTGAGAAGCTAATGAAATCATAAACTTTAAAACAAGCAATTTTTTACCATTCTCTAAAGCCAGGATGTGCGTTGTGGTCCAGTGGATATCGGCTCGGAACGAGAATCCGGGGAGCTGAGTTCAAATTCCAGTTGCAATCCATTGTATTCACTTACGCACAAATACCCTTGGGAAAGGTATTAATCCATCTCCTCCTTCCAGTTATGGGTTAAATAGCAGGACAGATTGGGTTCTATAGCCTTGGTTGGCAACCAGTCTACTGCAGAAAGCAATGGCAACCTACTGCGGGATTATCTTCTGCCCAGTCAGTCATGTCTCTTTCGAGACATGATCGCCTAAGCGTGTATCGCGTATGGCACTTAACTGACTGAAAAGCCAAGATGAGAATAAATTTTATTTACAGTTTCTACAGAATAAAGAGAAATCAAATACCAGAACATTTTTTATAGTATTGGAATGATTTCAATGGGCTTTTTTTCTTAGACTACTTTGCAGTTTTAGGAGACTTTAAAAATAAACAATGTAAACATCATCTTGTCTTTGGCCCATCAGTGATTCCAAACAGTATTGTGACTACAATGTTTTTTATATATATCAGTGGCTACCAAATGATTTGGGGTCACTCACATCATACCCACAGGGATAGCCTTGTGTTCATAGCAATAAAAACATACAAAAAATTACAAAAAACATGTTAAATTGTAAATTAAAATCATATAATTTTATTTGTTTTGAGGACTAATGTGAATGTATTTTAGTTATATTTGTTTAAACATTGCATGTGATTGAAGAAAGTCAGTTTATTGAATGACAAGCATGATGTTGAGGAGAGGAGATAGACGTCTTGACTCTCTGTGGGCCTAAAGTGAAGAGAGTGATTTCAGCATTTTCGAGTGCAAAACATTCATTTACATGCAAAAAAATTTTCTACTGCATTCTGAGAGAACTTATTATTTTTGGATTTGTTTATTTTATTTTAATATTAAAGTTTTAATATTATTGTTTTATTTTATATTATTTGTGATATTTGTTACTATTAGTATCTTATTTTTTTATTTTTATTTATTCATAATAATGTCCCTAAAATTTTCTAAGGATTTACTTCAAATAACCCTCTAATAATATCCCCACCTCAAAAAAATATCAAACAAGAACAATGTGAACTTCATCTCATCTTTGGCACATCGATGTTACCAAATAATGTGGTGAATAGGATATTTTGAATGTTTGTTCCATATTTAATATGTACAAGTCAGTCAGTTAAGTGCCATACGTGAAACACGCTTGGGCGATCATGTCTTTTTTGAGACATGACTGACTGGTCAGAAGATTATCCTGCAGTAGGTTGCCATTGCTTTCTGTGGTAGACTGGTTGCCATCCAAGGCTATAGAACCCAATCTGTCCTGCTATTTAACCAATAACTGGAAGGAATAGACGGATTAATACCTTTCCCAAGGGTATTTGCGCGTAAGTGAATACAATGGATTCAGCTGGAATTCGAACTCGGCTCCCCGGTTTCTCGTTCTGAGCCAATATCCACTGTACCACAACGCACATCCTTTGTATCACAGCTCATCAGTACGATTGCTACATAACCCAGGCTCGAAACCCAACTGAATTGGCATCAGTCGGCGACTCTACCCCTGAGCCACGGTACATTTTTTAAATTCCTCTGCTTTATCA
The DNA here is from genome assembly GCA_037127315.1 of Ascarosepion bandense. Classification (NCBI taxonomy): domain Eukaryota; kingdom Metazoa; phylum Mollusca; class Cephalopoda; order Sepiida; family Sepiidae; genus Ascarosepion; species Ascarosepion bandense. The sequence continues at coordinate 265,140 of JBBBDQ010000294.1, read as the reverse complement.
GCTCTAATGCATCTCTGGGTAGTGTAATGGACAGTGTCCTAGAATGAGAAATTGGAGATTTCAGTCTGTCTTTGAAATTCCAATTTTAATTCTATTTCTTATTACTTCATTTAGCTTTTGCCATCCCAATGTGCCTTCAGATTTCTGTGTCACGTTATCTGTCATCTTTGAAAACATTTCCCAAATAGTTAACAAGACTGGCTTCTCTGAAATTGAAGTCATCTTCTGATTGGCTATAAGTCAAAACAACTAATGATATCAGAAGAAACTCGGAAATAAATTTAGCTGAAACATTAAGATGAACAATAATGAAGAGACTGCTTAAGTGAAAGAACTGATACACTCTCAGTATATGAACATAAAGAAAAGTAAAGAGTTATTCAATTAGTCAAGGTCAAGATGAATATTTAAGTGCAGGATCAAAGTTGGATTATAATGCTATTATCAAAATTTCTAAATCATGATTTTGGCAGTTTTTCAATGTTGCTTAGGCATAAGCTAATCATATTGTTACACCACTTCTCAAGTGCCCCTGTGTTCAAGACTTGAAAATGTCTAATGATTTTCACACAGCTAGTGTAAATTCCATTAAGATTATCATTTGATAAGAATGCTTATTAGATAAGATAGCTTACTATTGAGAAGAATCAATTTCAATTAGGCACTAGACCATCAACAAAATTGTAGCCAAGATGCATCAAATTATCAAAGATAAAATCTAAAATGTTGAGAACTAAATATTTTACATGAATTTCTTTAGTAAACAATCATCTCTACTGTTATTCAAAAAGTTAACTTTTACGTTTTTTTAATGATTGAGAAATATTTCTCATTTATTTGTTTTCATTTCATCATATAATCTTCCATACATGATAAACATTAATTTATATAAATACACAGACTGAAATATCTTCCTCGGGTCATTTTTTCAATGATAGAGAAATCAGAGAAATGTTTGAAGTTAACAATAAAATCTTGAGTAATTAATCAACTGTAGAACATCATTTAAAAAACTTAGAAAAAAAGATTACACTTTGCCTATAGAAACAAAAGTTGTTAGCCAAAACAATTGATTATATTTGTAGTAATATATTTGTCAAAACTAGAACTACATAGTCTGATGTCTGGGATGAATGGAGTGCTACACATTTTGATGTCTGGAGTAAATGGAGTAAAACACAGTATAATATCCGGTATGAATAGGGAGTTACTTTGATATGTGGGAGGAATTGAGAGCCACACAGTATAATGTCTGTAGAGGATGGAGATTTACACAGTGTAATATCTAGAATGAATGGAGTGCTATACTGTATGATATCTCAGATAAATGGATATCTGTACATATGATGCCTGAGATGTATACAGAGCTAAACAGTCTAATGTCTGTGATTAATGGAGAGCACACAGTATGATATCTAGGATGCATCAAGTACTACACTGTATAATACCTTGGATAAATGGATATCTGTACAGTATGATGCTTGAGATGAATACAGAGCTATACAGTCTAATATCTGTGGTGTATGAAGAGGACACAGTTATCTGAGATGAACAGAGAACATGTAGTATGATATCTGGAATGAATGTCGTGCTACACTGTATGATACCTCGAATGAATGGAGATCCATACAGTATAGTATATGGGATGAATGGTGAGCTACTCTGCCTGATGTCTGGGATGGATGAATAGCTACACATTATGATGTGTAGAACAGATGGAGAGCTACACAGTATGATATCTGGGAAGAATATGGATCTCTTGCCTGATTCTTCCCAGACATTAGACAATAGTCTGATGTCTGGAAAGAATATTGATATCATTAGTCTAATGTCTTGAGGTTGGGTCCTTTCTTGAAATAGACAGCCAATATGTCTTACAAGATAACAGCAAAAGTGCGGAGGAAATAATGTTTTGTGTTATTATTGAAACAGTAAAAATTATAGATCCATTCAAAGATGATGTTTGTGCCAAGTTAAAAGTAAAGAATTGTTACTCTTTTTTTGGTCAGAAAGTTTTTTCTTAGCTGTTAGCAAAAGAACAGACATATGAAAATGAAACAAGTACAGAAATTTAATCATCTTGAAATTGTTTAAACAGAATATGGAAAGCATGTCACCATCATCTGAAGATACACTGGAATAGGGAAAGATGTCTTCAAAGAACTAAACAAAGTATTAAGACAGAGGAAAATGTTATAAGAAACAAAGAAAAAAGTTCCAAATTTCTGTATAAAGATGAAGAGTAAATTTGAAACGACAGAGTTGTTCTAGAATGCCATCAATGGAACATGTTAGCAATGCAGAGATTTTTATAGAAAACAGAAGTAAAAAGAAAGGATCAGTTTAAATTTCTGTGACACAATGAGGAAAGAGGGCTTAAAGAATTTGACACTCACTGGCCATACTGAATATAAGAGAGGTAGAGGTAACCTATCTTACAAGCAAGTACAAAACTGATGGCAGAACAATGCTAATGGATAGTAAGGCAATAACTATTGCTTTGAGTTGTAATGGAAAGGATATTGTGGAGAGCCATGATTGTCAATGGTATATAGTATCATAGATGTGTAGATGGATGTATAGAAAATACTATGCTTATTTTTATATGAATATATTGCAACTAAGAAATTTGCAGATGTCTAGATTTAAGTTGCAATATAAAACAAAGAACAATGGCATACACACATGTAATAATTTTTCCTGTTTCTTTAATTCAGTATTTAGTCTTTCTTTCCTGCAGCTAATTTTTCATTTATTTTGTTTTTCATAAACACAGAACTACCAAATACGTTCATTTTTAAAAAGAAAAAAAGATTCTAAAGTTTTCTAAAGTAAAAGAGGAGAATGATGGCAAACCTTTGTTTCACATCATTCCCCTCTTTACTTTAGAAAACTTTAGAATTTTTTTTTAACAGTATAAACTGTTAATGACCAATGGCATTAAATTAATTTGCAAAGAAATATTAATGCAACCGAGTCCCTTATTTTCATTTTTAATTGTTTCAATCCTCTTGGGAAATAATCTTTTCTTTTTTTTTGCTTTTTTTCCTTATAATGAAATAAATTTCCTCAGCTATGTTTGCAAAGCCTTGATGAGTAGTTAATCAGTGGGAGACTGGCTAATTGTCCTTTAGCTGTTATAAATTATGGTTTGTCTTATTAATGAATTTGAGGCTGCTTTTCCTGGTGGCTGTCTCAGCTCGGGTTCTTTACACTGTAAAGCAATTAAACTACTTATTGTTAAACCTCATTTCCAAAAATCTTTAGAAATCAACAAATATTTCATTTTTTTCTTTCCTTCTTTCTGTTTTAAGAAGAAAAACAAATTACCATTCTGTAGTTTCAGGCAGAAAATGGCTTCACTTAATTTCAATTTGTATTTGAAAATAAGTGGAAAATACAAACAATACCAGAAATCTTTTTAGCTGTATGATTACTGCAATAATATTGGTAAGATAATGAAAAATTAATTTGACATGGAGGCAATGCTGGAACGTAGCTATTGACTAGTTTTTTTTAATTAAAGTAGAGACAAGAACAGACATTAATGGCACTGAGTTCTAAGTGTAATAAAAGAAAAGAGACTTATATAAGGAAAACTGTTTGCCCATTTGGGTCTTATTAATCACAAGCACATCACTTAATAAGTCCTAAGCCTGACATATAGATGGCACCACTAATAAAAAATCCATATTAATTTTATGAAGTACTAACCTTCAAATGGCAATTTAGCCCCAATCATATTATTAGTTTACAAATTTACAGTTATTTAAATGAACATATTGTTGCAAATTTTCAAAACAATGTAAAAATCTGAATTTCGTGTGTTGCTTTGCTTTCTGATGAAAAAAGAAACTGTTCAAGCAAAGCAGTGGCTTGTTAAGTGGTACTTGGACTCTGCTCCATCAGAAACAATGGTTAAGAGGTGGTATGTTGACTTTAAGCGCGATCATACAGGCACAAATGATGCTGAATGCTCAGATCGCCCAAAATCTGCACTTGTCCTGGAAAACACCAAACTCATTTTGGCCGATTGTAAATTGAATTTGCATGAGTTAGCAGAGGAGTTGAACATATTAGAAGGCAGTGTATTCACCATTTTGCATGAATATTTGTTAATAATAGAGCTGGGTTCAAAATGGGTGCTGCTTTTGCTCACAGTTGATCAAAAACAACAACACATCGATGATTCAGGGTGTTGTTTGTAACTGTTTCAATGCAACAAGGAGTTTTTGCATAAACATGTGACAATGGATGAAACATGGATCCACCACTTCACTCCAGAGTCAAATTGGCAATCAGCTTAGTAGACAGCAGCATATGAAAAGACATTCAAAGTGACCAAGAACATAAACATATGCAGGCAAGTTTTGGGCCTCCATATTTTGGAATGCACAAGGTGTTTTTTCATTGATTACATTGAGAAAGGAAATGCTATCAACAGTGAATATTATATAGCAATATTAGTGCATTTGAAGGAAGAAATCACAAAAAAAACATTCACAAATGAAGCAAAAAGTGATCTTTCATCAAGACAATGCACAGTATCACAAGTCAATCGCAACAATGTCAAAACTATATGAATTGCACTTTGAATTGCTTCTACATCCACCCTATTCTTCAGATCAGGCCCTCAGCAACAAATGGCTGTTTGAATACCTCAAAATATGCTCCATTCATAGAGATTTTGCTCCAATGAAGAAGTGATATCAGAAACTGGGGCATATTTTTAGGTCAAAGACAAATCATTCTACAAAAAAGTCATTGAATTGTCAGAGAAGAAATTTAATTTGAAACAAAGAATTGCTTTGAAACATCAGTCCTGTTCTAGAGTAGCTAGCACCTCTTCAGCACATAAACCAATGGACTGGCTCATAGCCTGAAAGTATCTTTGAGTAATTAATTAAAGGGTCATTTATAATATGTTATGTCAAGCAGATTAAGATACAAACTGATATATTTTGTTGGCTATTCACCATTTAGATCCTCCTCTCTTTTGCTCATAAAGTTTGTCTTGTTAATTGTTTGTAACTTATTGTTCTGTAGCACTGGATAATGAGCTGAATGGATATTTTAAACACTCATTCTTCTCTGTGTATCATTCACCTCAACAATACAACAAGTCCTTCTATATGGTGGTGATTGCTGGATAATTTCCTCACAGAAGAAGAGTTTTGAGGCAGCAGAAATATTCTTCTACATGAGGATGCTGAGAATCAGTCAGTTAAGTGCCATACATGATACACGCTTGGGCGATCATGTCTCGAAAGAGACATGACTGACTAGGCAGAAGATTATCCCGCAGTAGGTTGCCATTGCTTTCTGTGGTAGACTGGTTGCCAACCAAGGCTATAGAACCCAACTTGTCCTGTTATTTATCCATAACTGGAAGGAGGAGATGGATTAATACCTTTCCCAAGGGTATTTGCGCATAAGTGAATGCAATGAATTTGGCTGGAATTCAAACTCGGCTCCCCGATTTCTTGTTCCGAGCCGATAATACCAAGTGAGTAATGAGGAAATTTTAAGGTAAATTAAAACAAAAAGGGTGCTTATGTTTAGAATCAGGGAGAGAAAGTTGAAATTTATAAGACACATGAGGAAAGTTGGCTTGAAGAATTTGACACTCATAGGATTTGCTGATGGTGAGAGAAATAAGGAAACAGTGAATAACCTAATAAGCTTGTATAAATGGATGGCAGAAGAGGTAGTGGAAGGGACAATGAAAAGACAGAACTTCCTTAGAATTAAAACAGATGGGTGGTTGTGGAGAACCATGATTGTCCACGTCCTAAAGGGACATGACATATAAAAGAAGACTGATGACTAGCATCTGGAACCCCACAAGTCATATCAGTCTCTTGAAGGGAGTAAAAGCTGGCCCAGATAAAGTTTTACAGCTGTATCACATTGATACACCTGTTCCTGTATGATCATCAAAGTTAAGCAACTGTGAGCCTGGTCAGTAATTAAATGGGTGACAGCATTGGCAATCCAAGATTGTAATCTTGGTGATATGGGTAATGTAATGCATAATGGCTTGGAATTGTTAATCAGAGAGCCAATTTCTAATTACTGTTAGGTTCATTACTTTCTCTTACATTCAAATACCTTTGGGAAAGTTATGAATTCACCAGTTTTCTCCCCAGCTATGGGTTGATTAGTAAAAATTGTATCACTAAACCATTATTATCTCCCCACCAAAAATTCTTACAATCTCAAAATACTTTCTGGCTTTAAATAACCTGGAAAGGGTTGATAAGCTGTAGAAAATAAACTGATGAATCATGGCACAAATGATTATGCAGTGTTTAATTTAAAAAAAGAGTCTGAGTTTGATAAAACTACAGGCAAATACATTTTATTTTTTCATTATTCGGTCAAGCTATCTCAAACATTGATGATTTTAATCACGGCATCCACCACAATCTTGCATCAAGATTGCAAGGTTATTAGGATGGTATTCTGTATAATAACATAGCTGGTCAGTGTTATTGGCTGCTGAGTGACCAGTTCATTTTGTGCATGGTTAGGTTTTTTTTTTTTTTGCTTGCCAGTTATGTCCTGCAAAGCTGATTCTACATTCACAGAAGATTCTAGAAATATAAGGAATGGGTACATCTGTGATTTAGTTGGTTGTTATCTCCAGGAGATGTTAAGTGTAGCTCTCAGCATCCAAATATAGGTTCCTTCAAACTTAGACTGTAAGATTTTAGTTAATCTCCAAGCAGTAACACCATACATTAACACAGCCTCTACAGTGGCTTAAAAGAATCTTCGCTTGAGGTTGTCTGGTAGATCAGATTTCTAGATGACATCCATTTTATCCAAGGTGGTCCAGGCTTTAGCTATATGAATTTTAACATTGTTTTCACTAGAATTTATTTTACTTCTTAGGTATGTAAAAAATTTGACAGATTTTATTGATTCACCTGAAACAGTTTGTTTTTGGACCTTGTGCTTAGTGTTTTGATATATTAATGATGACAGATTTTATATTGCCTGAGGGTTAGACAGATTTCACTAAGACCAAACAACTATTTCTTCTGGTTACCAAAGGAAGATTACTTGGATTTGGAGATCCCTGTATATAAAATCCAATCAACCTTCCCTGATGTCTCCAGTTCTTTCATGCTGATGACCATACGTTCACTCTTCTCATGTTAGACTGTTTTTTTTTTTTTTTACTTTCCTTTGATACCTGATCTAGGAATTCTTAGAGTTTTCTTTTTAAGTCTGCCTTTTAATAAGACAAAAAAGATTATAATTTATTGGCCGGAAGGTTCAACTTCTACTTTCATACCACTATCATCAACATTATCAGCCAATATAATGAAATAAGAAGCATTCCTTGTAGAGTGACCATTATATCTATGTTTTCTTTTCCTTATGAAGTGTTATTAGAATGTCAAATCTGGCACATGTCCTTTTGACATTAAAGACCACAGGATGCTACAGTGTAAAGAAAAGAAAGTGATGATATACATGAAAGAATTGATTAATCAACACAAGTCTATTTTCTGTGTAAACTGAATACACCATGACATTTTGATTTTATTTGTTAAGCATTTACATTCTTATTATTGCATTTTGTTGGTCGTATAGTTTTCTAAATAACAAGCTCAAAGGAAACTTTGTGCATTTGATTGATTGATTGATTCATTTTCTATGGTTATCAATATTTTGCAGGTTAATTAAAGTCAAAAAATATATTTATATTGTAAGAATTTTGTTTATATAATAAGGATTTAGTGATATAAGTCTTACTAATTAATCTATAGTTGTGCATACTTGTACCTAAATGAAAATAAGAAGTTCCCTATAATTAGAACTTGGCCCTCCAATTAACAATTCCGAGCCATTGTCACTTACATCACATGCATATCCAAGATTATAGCACCTGGTATTCCTAAGTGATCACCCTCAAGGTACTGACCAGGCTGAACATGGCTTAACTTCAGTGATCATACAGGAACCAGTATTTTAATGTGATGTGTTCATAAGCCCACCCATTTGTTCAGTTAAGGTTACTCCCTGTAAGATAACCTTAGAATCGGTGTTTCTACTTTAAATGTAAAATAGTGTACTCTTCAGTGCTGAGTACAATCAGGCAATTAGAATTTTTATCATTATCCAAGAAACAGAAAACCAATTCAATTTCTATAAACTGAATAATTAATAAACATGGTGTGGTCTTAATAAGCTTGATGGACATCTGAATACTACATCAAAAAATATTTTTAAAAATGCCCTCCCTGCGTCTATAGTGGCACCTAAAATTACACAGGCAAACAAGTTCACCAATGGATTTCTGCCTACAAATGGAATGTTCTCTCAGTTGAAGACTTCAATTAGGATATGGAAATTTCTCAGAACATTTTCTACTTTTCTCGTGTGCCTTCATGGGAACTGCTTGCAGCTTTGCCTGCCTTGGTCAATTTCAATGAATTTTTGTGCAGGAAAATAACAAATATGCCTTCCCACAACTCCCCATCTACAAATTAATCACAAATTAATTCAAATGAAAATGGAAACTCAAAAACTGCTGTAGGAGAAATGACTCCTTCTTGAAAGGAATGCAGGGAGAAGTGGATAATTTTGGAAAAACATTAAGATGTAATGATTGCAACTTTTTTTTTACTTCCAAATTGTTGAAATGGGAACACCAAATTGACATATGAAGAATGCCAATTTGGCTAAATTAAAGAGCCAAATTTGTGCCAATTTTTGCATATTGTTTTAGTTTCGTGTTCTCATCATGCTTCTTTAGGTTTTGCCAATTTGGTATGCACATATTGCCAATAAGCTGCTCATATTTTGCTACATTGGCATCCAATTTGTACCAATTTGAAGATAAAACGATGTTAATTTCCAAAAATCAAATATTAAAATAATCTTTTACATTTAAATTGGTTGACTTTCAAAATCTGATATGGAGCCAAAAAAAACCAAAAAAGTCGTAATTTAAGAGACTCTATTTGATCTTCGCAAAATTTTTGAATTAAATTTTGGTTAACGATCAGTCTGGCTGAAGTTTTCTAACTAATGAAGAAATTTTACAAGTAGACAAAATTATACCATATAATATATGTATCCTTATTTTACAAAGCATTATTTATACCAAAATCTTTAAAAATAGATGAGAATATCAAGTGATATTACTTTCTTATTATGCTTTCTCTGATGCTGTAAAAGACTGCATTTCTGAGTTTTTTAAGAACTTCCTGAAATTGATAAACACATTTGGTAATATTTCAAGTCCTTAATCCTAAAATATGGGTACTGAATATTTTACTTTAATTAAAATGAATTAAAAGTTTAATAACTGAATTTAAATTAATGAAATTTGATAACTAGACAATTAATAGTTGATGTAATAAGTATCATCACTTTATCAAGCATTATATGTACAGAATTTTAAAAAACAAATGTGAATAGTGACTTTTTAATTTATTTTTTTTTATCATTTCATGCCAGTGCAATAAGGCCACTAAGATGCAAGGAGTTAACAGAATGAAAAAGAATGAGAAAACTTTTGTGAGGAAATAAGACAATAAAAGAACAGGTGTCAAGAAGACAGAAGATGGGAATTGGTACTGCATTTAAATTTTTTAAGATTTATTGGAGAGAAGCCAGAAATCAGATTAGAGTTTCACAGACAAGACGTACGAAAAAAAAAACAAAACAAAAAAACTAGTAGAACAGAACATATGTTTATATCTAGCTTGTTCAACAATAAAATAGTGAGACCTAGTTACCAATCTAGTTGTACACTTAAATTTATGCAGTCGAGGTACCAAGGAGGAAAGCTCATTTGAACAATTGTCATGAAAATATTTGTAGAAAAGACAGAGAGAGAGAAGCCATGTCACAGTAGTGGGAAAGTGACTGAAGTCAAGATGCCAGGATTGATTACACTAGACCTTTCTTTGTAATATAAGAATTTGATAGGTAGACAAAATAATAGCATATACTATATGTATCCACATTTTATTAAGAATGTACCAATATCTTTTAAATGCATGAGTGTATGATGTGATTTTCCTCCTCATGATGAATGCTCTGATGTGGTAAAATCTGCATTTCCAATATTTAAGAACTTTATAAAATAGATATACTCATCTGATGATATTTCAAGTTCTTGATACATTGAATATTTTACTTTATCAACTGAATATATTATAAATTAATAAGATACTGACTGTTTTATAAAAAATAATTAACATCATAACTTTAACATTATAGAAATACCAAAGCATGGATAATTATCTTAGTTTAAAAATTAGCATTTACCACTTAAAAGCCACTATTAAAAGAATTTGGACTTGTAAGAATGTTTTTCAATTTGAATTCATACCTAACACATAAAAAAAAGAAATGGTTGAAAATGCAGAAAAATACAAGGTCTATTTTTCTGCAAATTTAAAACATGCATATTTTCTCATGTGCCAATACTGTCTCATAAGCCTTTTATTTAGTAAACAGAATATACAAGTTCTAAGCAAAAATATACCCATGTTTGAATCTGCTATTTTATATCAAATTTTATGTATAACAGATATAAACTTTATAATATTTATACATAACAAACAAAATGCAATAAAACATTGGCTTAAAGCATGAATACATAATGTAGCGGCTTATGGTCATATCACATTGAATAAGCAATGTCGAGCCTGGTTAGTACTTAGATGGGTGACTGCTTGGAAATACCAGGTGCTGTAAGTGTTTAGTGACGGATGTGCGTTATGGTGCAGTGGATATTGGCTCGGAAAGAGAAATTGGTGAGCCGAGTTCGAATTCCAGTTGAATACCCTGCATTCACTTAAGCACTAGTACCCTTAGGAAAGGTATTAATCCGTCCCTTTCCTTCAGTTATGGGTTAAATAACAGGGTAGGACTTGGGGACCCTGCCTTAAAAAAAACAAATCCCAATGAATCTTGATACTTGAAAAGAAAAATGTATTACTAGACACAAAACTTATATAAAAAACAACAATAAATTGTTGAAAGAAAAAAGTATTACCAGCAATAAATAAAAAAAATGAAATTAGTTGGCAATAAATGACCTGCCGAGGTTGATATGCCATAAAAGAAAAACAACCAACCAACATAATGTAGCAATATGAGCCTGCTGAAATCTTGGTAAATTCAAAAATAGCGGAAATGTCGCAAAACTCAATACAGAACATTGACTGATGTTTATCAGTACTTGAAGTCAAAATTATAAAATTAAAATTTATTTACAAAATGGCAAGTAAAAAGTTCACAGATGGACAAGGGGAGTACCAAAATGTTCTTTGCATGACAAAGAGGGTATGGTGCTAGGAATACATGAGCCAACAGGGTTATCTGAGAAGTTCTTGAACCAACAAAGAGAGATTCAAAATTACTTGACCTGACAAGTGGCTGGTTTTGAAAAGTTTTTGGTCTGATAAGAGGTCAGGGTGAGGTTTTGAAAAGTTCTCAGCTCAACCCACTTCCTAAAATGGCCAAAATGACAGAATTTATTTTGAAATTCTTTTTTAACGGGCCAAGAAATTTTCAGCACATTCATATACTTTAAAGAGCATAAAGCCCACTGAATATGAACTTAATGTGTTATCATTTATCAGATTAATGTGATCATTCATTTTCATTTCAAGCCCTAAAAAGAAAAGCTTTTCACAAAATAGGTGAACATTCCCAATAGAATAATCAATTTATTGAAAATCAAATTATTGAAAGTAAACATATATAAGTATTGATCGCGAATGATGGATCCTGTGAATTTTTATTCCAGCTTATGTTGACATTGAATGAAAGGAGCTTAATGCAGTTCCTTGCCATGTTACAAGAAGAAATTTTAAAACTGGCAGAATTAAAAGACCATTATAGCTTGCACATCACACTTACTAAAGTAGCATGGAATTAGGTAGCCAAGTATATTGCATTGCTTAAGAGTTTTCACCCTCTGTCTTCCTCAATTTTCCCTATAAGTTGCTGCAATATCGATTAGGTAGCTAATATAGAAAATGTTTTGGATTAATTTGTTGCAGACAGGTAGATTTTCATCTCTTATAGATGATATTTTATCTAATAGATCCTTTTTGTCTCTTCCTTTTCTCTCCCATGCTAAGACTCCATAATAAAAGGGAAATACTAGCTACCTTTCTGGATTGTTCTCATACATTGCTCAATATAGCCATGCTAATGCCTATAGTTATAAGCACTTTACTTTGGACCAATCAATTAAATATGAAGTCTTTTAGTTACCTTTCAACTTCGCAACCATTTTTTTTTTATCTTATTCCTTTTCCCGCCTTTTTTTTTGTTTGTTTGTTTTTAGTCAATTATGACTCAATCAGGTGTGGATATCTGGCTAACACTTCATATTTTTAATTAATAGCAGCACTTACCTCTTTCTTTTTACATATTCATAACATGATTTTTCTGACAGAAATCCTTTTCTTTCTTGATATTGTTCTCTTAAAGGAAAAAAAAAGCAAAAATGATGTCTCTAAATTACTGCTATTTTCTTTATGCTACAATTAGTTCAGAATTAAAGGAAGGAACTCTCCAAAAATGACCATAACAACATGACGACATAAGTGCTTTTTCTTCCATTAAATGGATTCCTGAATGAGGAATAAATCTGAGATAATAATGTAGCAGAATAGTAATAGAAATCTTCCCCCAAAATAGCATAATGCTTAAATCAAGTGCCTTAAAATAAAACCAGCTGAGTGTATTCTTGTTAATTCGACAACTTTTATCTTACTTTTAAGCTATTCTAACAAATAACTTATTATGGTATAGAAAAACAAAAGAAAGAAAGAAATCAAACTATATATTATGAAGTGTGCTTTCCTTTGTATTTTATCAGTCCAGCAATAGTTGTTTATCTCATATACCTAGAAATGCTCTACCTTAATGCTTGGGCATTTATATAATCTATGCCTTAGCAGTTTCTAATTAGGCAGTCATTTATATATCAGTTCTGCTTGAGGTGCTATACAAAGAAACTTAAATTATTGTACAGAATTGTAAAGACATTATACAAAGAACTACTTTGCATCTCTGTTGCTATTTATACCAAGAGGGATAAACCTGTTGTAAATATCGATCTGCATTTATTATTGCTTTATAAACCAGGTTTTTCATGAAAAATTGAAAAAATATGGAAGTTAATACAATTTATTATGCTAAAAATCATTATTAACTAACCTTTTTTTCTTCTTCTTTTATCTCCTATGTCACTTAAAGATGTAGGCAGTCATGGTCCTCCAAATCTTCCTGTCTGTCATAGCTCTTAATAAGTTTTGTCTTTCTATTATTTGTCACAAATACTGTTCTGTCATCCATTTGCTCAAGTTTATTAAGTATATCACACACTGCTTTCCCTTGTAATTTTTTTCCTCTCTCTGCCCTGTGAGTATCAGATTTTCTAAGCCTTCCTTCCTCATTACATGTATCAGAGATTTCAAATGCTTCTTCCTGATGTTAAGTATAATTTTTCTTTTTGTTTCCCTTTTCTCCAAAATCTTATTGTTGCTAACATGTTTGTCCCATGGCATCCTTCTGTAAAACCACATTTCTTTCTCTTCTTCATCTTTGATAAAATTGTCCAGAATTCTCTGTCATACAGGAGGACAGATATTGTATAGCAGTCCAGTACTCTTTTCTTGATTTCCAATGAAATTTTCCTGTCTCTTAATACTCTTCTTGGCTTTTGAAATGCGACTTTGACCACCCCAATACATCTTTGGATCTCAGTGTTGCACTTTCCATCCTCTGTTAGAACACTTATCAGGTATTTAAATTTCTGTACCTGCTTGATTTTAGTATCCTTGACCTTTAATTTGCATTTTCAGCCCCTCTTTTTGCTGATCAAGTATGACCAGCCATACCTGATTTTTCTATTTCCTCTTATGTTACGGCTTTATGGTGTTCTTGCAGTCTTATCTTAAGAGGGTGGGGCCTGTTTCTCCTTTATATTTCTTGCCACAGTTGCATGGGATGGTGTACACATAGTTCTTAATCATGTTCATCTCTATGGAAGGTCTTACCCAGGAAAGGTGTCTTTGACGCATTGAAATACTTTTGAAAGTTGTCCGAATGTTATATGACCACAGATCTTTTGTATTTTCTCCGATAATCCATTCACATAGGATAGACATAGGGCCATGTGTTCTTGAGTGTTTGAATTTTGGGGACTTATAAACCTAATGTTTAGTAATCATTTTTTACCAGAGTTCATATTACAATTTTTGGCATTATTATTATTTTTCTCTAGCACATATTACTTGTTCCTATCTTGTCTTCATGTCTATGCTTGGCCAGCTTAAGAGATTTTGTGTCCTAACATATGTGCTGATTCCTTAAGTTTTTGTATTTTCCAGTGATATTCTCTGTTCATTATTTCAACCTCATCCTACAGGGGTAGGTGATCTCCTTTTCCCTCCATATGTCATCAACCACTTCTGATTTTTCTATTTCCCCTTATGCTACGTCTTTATGGTATTCTTGCAGTCTGTTTTTAAGAGGGTGGGGCCTGTTCTGCCTTTATATTTCTTGCCACAGCTGCATGGGATGGCATACACATAGTTCTTAATCAATTTCTCCTATGAGTAGTTTTACTTGGAAGAGATGTCTGTGTAGTATTGAAGCACTCCTGAAGGTTCCCTTGAGGTTATATGAATCACAGATAAACCTGTCAAATATGGTTGGTAGATAAAAACTGCTTTTGCGTTATTTGATTTTCACATGCATTTGACTTGTTAAACAGTGTTAATATAAGTAATGGCAATCTATACTCTCTCTCTTTATATATATATATATATATATATATATAGCATAGTGATGATCCACGTATACTGCCTTAATATGTATAGGAATGTATGTTTCTGATGAAGGACTGAGGGTGGTCTGAAATATAAAATATAATAGTAGAAATAAACAAATACTGTCAAAAAAGCATATGTTTAAACTCAAAACGTTTTAATATTCTTTCCTATATATATATATATATATATATATATATATATATTGTAACAAAGTTATAGAACTCGTAGGTTTTTTTTACCTGCTGTTCATGCATTTACTTTTATAAAGAGTGTTAAATACAATGTAGAGCATTATATTGCAATGGTTGTTACAATGGTTTATAAATTCATAGTATCACTACACAAACATTTTCGCGTTTCAAAGCTGCTATGTGTGCTTCTCATCGGGTGATAAGTTGAAATGAAAATTAAATGTTGAAAACGGTCTATTTATGGTGATATGATGTTTAAGTGAATGTGGGGTGGGAGCTTATTCTGATTTAGTCAGCTGTATTGTAGCCTTAGAGATATAGCTTTGGGTTAGGAGAGGTAGCTTAGTTTAAGACAGGTTCCTTATTTATTTTGTCTGGGTAGTTCTTATATTGGGATTTATAGGTTTTTTTAAGGAAGGGTAGACATTTTTTGTTTATTTTACTGCTAAGTGTGATGGGAGTGGTGCTGCTGTTAATGAGAATGATGTATGTAAATGTGGGGTGGAATTTTAGAATGATCTAATCATCTGTTTGTGGTTCTAGAGATTCTGCTTTGGGTTAGGAGAAGGGTGTTGGGTAGCTTAGTTTTGGATAGGTCACTTTTTTGTTTAGTTTAGGTAATTCTTATCTTGAGATATATGTTTTATTTAGGCAGTGTCAATAGTTTTTATTTTACTACTATTTATAGGTGGATGGAATTGCTGTTAATGTGTGGGATTTATTTTCTTTTATTTAAACGTTATTTGTTCTTTTTATTTACAGGATTAATTATGTGTATTTATTGCATTTTGTGGGGATTGTTTTGTGTGGATGAGGTATTTTTTGGTATTATAAATTTTAACAAGAAATATTTGCGATGTTTACATAAAGAGAAATATTTACATTTGTGATGTTTACATAAAGCTATATCTCTAAGGCTACAATACGACCGACTAAATCAGAATAAGCTCCCACCCAACATTCACTTAAACATCATATCACCATAAATAAACTGTTTTCACCATTTAATTTTCATTTCAACTTATCACCCAATTAGAAGCACACATAGCAGCTTTGAAATGCGAAAACTTTTGTGTAGTGATACTGAATTTATAAACCATTGTAACAAGCATTACAATACTATATATCTATCTATCTATCTATATATATATATATATATAGAGAGAGAGAGAGAGAGATCTTAAAAGTAGTACAAACTAATGGGTTGGCAGTCCAGAGTTTGTAGTGATTTACTTTATTAAGAGTGCTTGATACTTAGTAGAGCATTATATATGGTAATATTTTTATCATAAAAACATAGTCTACTGTAACACAAGAGCCCTTGTGTTTTGATACTATTTTCTTAGCACCTTGTCAGGCAGTGAAATATTTTTTTACTGTTAGGAATTATTATATATAGAAGTTGAGAAAACTTCTATAACTTTTATATATAATAATTACTAATAGTAAAAATATTTCACTGACGAGGTGCTAATAAGATAGTACTGAAACTCAACAGCTCTTGTGTTGCAGCAAACTATGTTTTTATTATAAACTTATAATAAATAAATATATATATATATATATATTGATTCTTTAATTACTTAGCCTCCAGCCACAACAAAACTAGACCAATGCACATTTGTATTAAAAAGTGTTCAATACAATTATATTGTAGAACTTTTGAATATTTGACATTTGTAAATGAGTTCTTATGCAACCTAGGCCTCCACCATATGGCGGCTTCAGGTGATCTGCAACAACTGATTCCACCGTTTACCATTTTTTTTAAGAATGCTCATGTAATGGTGTTTTTTTTTTAAGTCTCATGTGATGGAGAATTTTTGAATGCACAAATTTTTTTTTCCATCCATGGCTACATGAACATAATAGGTAGTTTTTAGTACGGCTACACTTAGTCATAATTTCTGTTCTTTTATTCAATAGATCATTTTTGTTGGGGAATAGCATAATCGCTAACTTTTCTTCCTGGCACAGTCTACATATCTTGCCACCGTTGTAAGACTTGCCTGTTTTTACTATGCTCCATGTTATGTCTGGGTCTTTTCCATATTTTGATTTCTATTTCCACATTTGGCTAACGAATTTTGTACAGTTTTTTAAGTTTTTTATCCTGAATGTAAACTTGTGATTGAACGACCTGATCTTAAAGGTGTCGTTGGTTGATCCCAAATATATATAAGTGGACACAGGAGTCAACACCAAGTGGTGGTGATCTGTTTCCTGCTTGAATGCGATTTTTATTTTCAAACAAATGATCTGAGGATGAAGATTGTCTTTTGGCTTGACTATTTATATATGATGGTCAATGGTGTGTTAAGGCTAACAAAGTCTATTGTATTATTCTAACAGTTATATTTTTTATAACCAATACCTTAAGCTATAAAAATAATATAGCCAACTCTTGAAAGAAGACAAAAAAATAAAAATGACAAGCAAACAAAAAATTTAAACAAATAAGCAATTAATACAATAGACCTTGCTAACCATAATACACCATTGATCAACATATATAAATAATCAAGCTAACCAAAAGCACATGGCCTGAAGATAAAAATTCTGTTAAAGTATAAAACAGATGGCTGCTACTTAGTGTTGACTTAGTGTCCACTTTTCTATTTGCATACACTTTATCTCTGATATTGAGCATCTTTTTTCTTTTTTTTTAATCGTATAACCCCGAGCAAGGCGGTAATGCCACTGATGTGCAGGGGGCTACGTAATAGTGAAAAGATTGGAGAAGAGAAAGCCGGAAACCACATCCTAAACAGGGAACAAGGGATGAGCCTCTACACCTGTACAATAGACGTGGGTGGAGTGTGAACTGGGTGATAGATAGATCTATGTACTCCAATTTATCCATAAATATAGCATACTTTAAAACTATATTTTATCATTTATATATATATATATATATATATATATATATATATATATATATCATGTCTGCTTTTATTTTTACATATGCTCTAAATTAGCACTTTAACCCATAAATATAGCATGCATTAAAACTATTTTTTTTATTATATATATTTTTTGCCCATTTCTCATTTTAGACCTATTATAATATTATCCCAATTTTATTTTTATTTTATTAGTCGATTTTAAACCATTTACAATAGTCCAGTTATTTTAATCCTAGTTTTTAAATGAAATGTTTTTGTTAAATTTTTAATATAACATATACATTGTCTCCTCTTTCTATTCTTTCCTCCTGTTTCCTTTTTTTATAACTCTTTCTTTCTTTCACCATCTGAAGCTGGTGTCACCTTGATTACTGAAAACATTTTTTTAAAAGTTTTATTTCTTCCTTAACTTTCCCCCTGTCTACCCCATTTGTCCTTTTTTTTTCCTTTCACCCCACAACTTCTATTTCTGTGACAAGGTTAAATTTTGATTTTTTGATTCTACGGATGTAATGTAAAAGTCTTCTAATATCAAGTCATGAATCTTTGTTTCTGTCCCTCTGTGTTTTATGTCTGGATGACAAATTTAAAAAAAAAATTTTATTTCTTAATTCCCCACCCCCTTTTTTTTAAAAAAAAATATTTCCCGTGTATGGATCATCTTCCAGTATGTGAATTTTTATTTGAATTAATAAAATTTTGTTTTTGATTGTTGCTGAAGAAGTAAGAATTTTCTCTCTGAAGTAGCTATTCAACAGAATGTACAATTTGGAATTTGTATGTAGATATATCCGCAGACAGATCTGTTTTGCTGCATCACAGCTCATCAGTACGGTTAGACTCCGATTGTTTTTAAACCAGGATTGAAACCCGACTGAAGTGGCATCAGTCGGCGGTTCTACCTCTGGGTAATGGGCGCACGGTAGAAGAAGGCAGACTTTTTAGCATGCATATTGTCATACATGCCCAATAGCCAGAGTGCTCTAATATATATTTGCAAGTTTCATTAAATGACAGGCAACTTGCTGTGGTTAAGATTTTTTATGTAATCTTTTATGACCTCTTACAATGTTTTGTTCTTTTCAATACAAAATCATATAAATATTGACTGAATGTTTTATTTATCTAAGTACTTTCAGCTATACTTTTAGCCATTATCAAGGATGAATTTTATTCTACTTTTAACTGAATATATAAATTGTTTTATGTATTTATCTAAAGTTACAGGAATGTTTTATTCTCCAAACATGGTCAGCATATTGTGGTTGTGTTCATAGTTGATGTTATTGACTGTTGGCTTTTTTTTTAATTAATAATGCTTCATTTATTTTTAGCCTTTTTTTACATGTGGAAGATGCTATTATATTTGTATTATCAATGGATATGTTACAGATAGGGTTTGTTAGGTCTTCATGTGTATTTAAATGAGATCTAATAAATCTATGGTTAGAGAGATGTAATGTGAATTTTCTTGTTAAACATGTAGTAGTATATCCAAAGTAATTATTTACAAATTTGGATTGATCAGGAGCACAGTTCTTTAATTATAAGTTCACATTTGGGCCTTTTTTTCTGTTTTTCAGTCTTATTTTTTTTTTTTGAGACTTTATCTGAATAAAAGGTTTAGGTTTTGGGAAGTTTTTTATTGGTTCCTCCAACAGTTTTTGTTTTTCTTTAATATATATATATATATATATATATATATATATATATATATATATATTAAGAACTTACTTAACTGCAGAAGAAGCAACTTCCTGCAAACCAAGTAATTTACTTTCTTACTGTTTCTCATGTATGATTCTTATTCTTTTGTTGCTTAGAATTAAATGCCGCACTTTTGGCACCAGAGGCAGTTTTTCAAAACAGCAAAATTTAATCTATTCTTTTCCAGTTAACATGACATTTTCATTTGCTTGGATATAAGCAGTCAATTATGAGATGCCTTGTGGGCTGCTTTGTCAGAATCAACAAAAAGAAAGTTAAGAGTTATCAAAATGATTTCTTAAGTCTGCCATCATTCTGGGCATTTTCTACCACCTTCTTCTTGATGTTTCCCATAAATTCCCAGGCTTATATTTTAATCATATTACTACGTTGTTGGCCTCACAAACACGCAAACTAACCATTTGTTGCAGAATAAAGAATGTGTGGACAGAAGAGATATGCTTCTGTCTTGAGTGAGACTCAAATTTTTAGTACATTTCAATGATTTATTGTGACTGAAGATGAAAACTTTGAAACCTTCCACTTAGCTAAATGGAAATGACTTGGCAGAATGGTAAAAACTTATAACAAACACTATGTAATAATAACTTTTATATAATTATTTACTCTAGTTACATGCAGACTATTGTCCTCATTGTTGTCTTTTTTTATTGCAACATTTCAGCTATTGAACACTCCAGCCTTCTTCAGGTGTGTATTGATTCAGATAACTTTCAGGAAATTTTAAAATAAAACCTTTATTTAATTCTAGTGAAAATAAATGCTTTCATTCCACTGCTCATGTTTAGGGATACATTATCTTGTATTTGTCTATACCTCTGAGATAAGATATTATTTACACTATTTATAATGTTTGAACTTATGTCCTCATCTTTATTGCTATTTTTACAACACTTCAGCTGTGGTATGCTCTGGCTTTCTTCAGGTGCTAGGAATGAGAACGATATACCCCAATGATCAAAATAAAGGGTTTGGTTAAAAATTCCTAGCACCTGAAGCAGGCTGGAATGTACAACAGCTGAAACATTGTAAAAATGGCAATAAAAATGAGGACAACAGTTTGAACAGTGTAAATAATATATATCATCTAGTTCTTACTTTTAGTATTGCTCAGTTATTGGTTGCCCTGTTTCCACTGAGTCCAAGTACTTACTGCCTACCCTAGGTATTGAGCTCACAATTAATATGTTAAAAATTTCACAAACCAATACTTTAATCCTATATCTGATTGTATTTTAATATTAGATTGATATTTTAAAGTTATGTAAAACATTAACTTTGACATTAAAGGTAATACTGGAATTAGCTGTTTCAATGCAGGAAATAATCAACATTCAGTGATCAAACTCTATTACTGCTGGTTGAAATTTATTATATTTTCTTTGTAAAACAATTTAAAAATTAGACTTCTCAAGTTCACTAAATGTTATTGCTCTTTCTAAAGAGTTTCCTTTCTAACTTTTTGGTAAAGGTAGTATAGAAAGCCAATATTTTGATTATATTATTATGTTCCCTTTGAGTTATATGCATTATCTATTTTTGTTGTAATGTTGGAAGTGATGTGGTTTTGTTATTTGGTAAAACACTTTGTTTGTGATTCTCTAGCACCAGTCTATGGGGTCTTCTTATGAAGGTTGTCCTCTTCAGGACCCCAAAAGTTAATTTGCTTGAAGCCGTTTTTAATGTGAGAAAACAGTTTTATATAGATAATAGCTTAGATATATCTGATACTGACAAACTTCTGCAGTCAATTCTTTTTTTATGTATGTTTTGGTGCAGTGGATATCAGCTTGGAATGAGAAATTGGGGAGCTGAGTTCAAATTCCAGTTAAATTCCTTGCATTCATTTATTCACAAATACACTTGAGAAAGGTATTATTCCATCTCTTCTCTCCAGTTATGGGTTAAATAAAAGGACAGATTGGGTTCTATAGCCTTAGCTGGCAACCAGGTTACCACAGAAAATAATGGCAACCTACTGCTGGATAATCTTCTGCCAATTTAGTTATGTCTCTTTCGAGATATGACTGTCCAAGTGTGTATCAGGTATGGCAGTTAACTGATTGACTATATAATAATTTGATTTCCATAACTTAATAGTGACTAATATTTACTAAAATACTAGCATCTCACAAAAGATTCATATCTTTTCTAAGTGTATTTGTGCATAAGTGAATATAACAAACATGACTGGAATCGAAATTTGGCTATCCATTTTCCAATTCCGAGCCATTGTTACCCATTGCAACAACTGCACATTCAATATGTTACAAATTTCACAAACCAATACTATAATCCCATATCAGATTGTATTTTAATGTTAGATTGATATGCAAAACATTAACATTTACATTAAAGATAATGCTAAAATTAGCTGCTTCATTCCTGTTGGTTGAGATTTATAAAATGTTTTTCTTAAAACAATTTTTCAGGAAATTAGATTTTCAAGTTCACTACCTGGTATTGTTCTTTTTATTAGCATTTATGGAAGTTTACTTTCTTCTTACACAATTATAAATCTACCAATCATTCATGCATGGAACATTACTGCCATTTCTGATCTGGTGCTCCTGTTATATATTTTGAGATTTTTCACAATATCCAAAGAACCACTTGTAATATTATCTGTCCTGACCTGGCATCTTACCATTCACATTTCCACTGCTGTAACATGACTTTTCTGTGTCTTTTCTAAAATGATTTCTACAGCAACTGTTCTAATGGGCTTCCCTCCTTAATGTCTTGACCACATCAATTTAAGCAAACTACTAGATTTGCAACTAATCTGAAACAGATCTAACTGTAAGTCACATTCAAACATCAGAACATTGATAACTCTCTCCTGCAAATTGCAGACCCTAGTTACTATATACTTAATACTTGATATAATGCAAAAATAACACAATGATAAAATTGGTCAGTAATTATTCATAGCTATTTGTATTGAGATTCATGCATGCAATTACAAGTAATTCATAATATTTTAAAGTTTGAAATCATATTTATTTTTGGCAGATGAATTTTTGAAAATGTTTCTAAATATTTGATGGTCTTGTGCATGACGGTAAACTGTATCTGGAAACAAGGCTTCTGATTGGGAGGTTGTGAGGAGCATGGAACCACCTCTTAATTGCTGTTGTTCTCAGGTCCACTCATACTTTTCTGTTTGATATGAATTTATTATATTTCTATATGTTAATAATCTAAGGAAAAAATTGTCTTTCATTAAGATTGTAGAGGAAACTTTATAAAAAAACAGAAGAAAATCAAAATATAAACAGACCTTATTTTGTCAGCAAAACTGAGTATATTTTCAGTGTTATGAAAACATGACAGATCTTATGTTTTCCCTTTATTAATTTTTTTAATCACTTTCTGTGAATTTTCTGTCTTTGAGACAAACGACATTCAATTACTCTGATTTCCAAAGAAAAAGTGTTTTCCTCACATAAAATCCATTTTATAAACAATTGTTATCAACATCTGCTGACTTTGTTATTTATTGTGTATTTGCAATCATGCTGTTTCAAATAAGAGTTTTATAATTTGAGTAAAGTTTCCAAAAACGTGTACTTATGTGTAATATGACCCTGTATTGGCCTTTGATTTTCATTAAAAATTTAACATATAATGCACAAGAAAATATGGTAATGATAATATTGGCTGTTTCCCTACAAGGAAACATTTTGCATTCATTGATCAAGCAGCCAGTACTGCTATTGCTTGGAATTTATAAAATATTTTTATTAAAACAGTTAATTTAAAAAATAATTATATGTTAATTCATCTTATACAGTAAGTCAAAATTGGGAAGTTGTA
Source organism: Ascarosepion bandense (assembly GCA_037127315.1). Classification (NCBI taxonomy): domain Eukaryota; kingdom Metazoa; phylum Mollusca; class Cephalopoda; order Sepiida; family Sepiidae; genus Ascarosepion; species Ascarosepion bandense. The sequence continues at coordinate 241,671 of JBBBDQ010000294.1, read as the reverse complement.
ATTAACACTTTGGGACTGATACCAACAGTTAGAAATATCTTTGCAAATCAATGTGTCATGATCAAAAAGATGGGAAAAGCTAAGACTCAACAGAATTTGACCAGCGTAAGCATCAAATTACAAGAAACGACAGTGAAAAACAACACAAGAACCTATTCTCTTTGGCATCTACTCCTCCTTTCAATTCCAACTTTGTAAGAGAACACATCCTATTAACACAGCCAATTCTTTGATTCCACAAAATCTTTTGAGTCTTTCAAGTAAGGACATTTTCAAGATGACTTCCCTGCTTGCAGGATTGCTCTCATTATTTCCTTGATTGCCAAATCTCTGTTAATATGATGTGTAATGAAAGGGTATTAGTAGTCATAGTGGAAATGGTGGTTTAAACTTCTTCATAATTTCTTTTTCTTTTATAAACAGTGTTCCACCAGAACATTGTCAATGATTGCTCTCCTCATGTTTCTATCTTTTGTAGCTCTTAGCATTGTTTGCCTTGTTACTATCCTCCTCTTTTCTGTTCTGACATTCATTTATGTGTCAATTTTTCCAAGCCCCCTTTCCTCATTATGTGTCCCAGAAATTTAAACTCACTATTTCTGATTTAAAGTTTTTATTTACATTTTGCTTAAAACTTACTGGTTTTTTATATGTTCCAACCGTGGTTTTCACAGCATCCTTCAAAAGAATTACATCTCTGTTGCCCCAAATCTTTTCTTTTTCTGGAGGAACATTGTCCTGCATAGCAATTCATAGCAATTCATCAGAACTTTCTTTGTTTCTAATGAAATTTTCCTTTTACTTTATACTTTAATACTGCTGCCATATCTGGTTGGGTGCTCCTGCTATCCACCTAAGTGTCATTGACAAAATCCAACAGAAAATCTGTAATGTGATCGATCCCAACTTGACAACTCAGATACAGTCACCTTATCACTGTTGCAATATGGCTTCCCTGTGTCTCTTCTACAAATACTTTCATGGCTTTTGCTCCAATGCATGAATTTGCTCAAGCCACAAGATTAGCAACTAGGTCCCACCCTTTTACTGTGAAACCAATAAAATGTAATCACAAATTCTACTTCAGCATCTTCTTTTCTTGCACTTCCCACCTGTGGAACTCCCTTCCATTTACTTGCTTCCCCGACAGCTACAATCTTCAGGACTTTAAGTGTAAAGTCAATAGTCATCTCTTATCTTGCTAACTCGCATCCTCTCTCTCATGCTTCTTTCTCCGTCCACTTTACTCTCAGTATCTTAACCCTTCTCTTACCCAATTCCTGACACACCCTGTAACCTGTCGCTCTTTCTCATAACTTTCCTCCTATGTAACCCTCTGTGCACTAGTGACAGTAGACTATTTTGTTTGGGGTAATATGATTATAAAAAAAAAAGAAAACAAGCTCTTGGAAGTCATCATTCGTCATTCCAATGTAGCTTTGTATCACATTTGTGTCACATTTTCCATCATTCGTTAAAAACACCCCTCAGATATTCAAATATCTGTACTTAGTTGGTTCTGACATTGCTATTGCATATTGGGACTATTTCTGTTTTCTTACAATTGATAATTATTCCTTTCTTCTAGCTTTCTTTTAGTAATTTACCATATAGAAAAACTGTGATTCACAGACCAAACTTTCTATTCAGCATTTCTGAAAAATTACTTCACTCCAAGCAAGGTAAGAATGCCACTAAGATGCAAAGTTTCATTGTTTCTGTTGTTTAGAGGGTGGGAGGCTAGTGGCATATCAACTATTTGCAGGTTATTTAATGTCCAAATCTAAATATTTGTACACAATTTTACTTTACTTTTTAAAAAATAATAATAGGTTAGAGATACAAATTTTACTACTTAACCATAGCTTGTGGGAGAATAGGTAGATTTATAACTTTCTCAAGGGTATTTGCTCATAAGCGAATATAACAAATTGGAATTGAAATTTGGCTCTCCAATTAACAATTCCCAGCCATTAGAAATTACACCACCACACATCCAAACATATAGCACTTGCTATTCTTAAGCAGTCACTCATCTAGGTACAGACTCAACATTGCTTAACTTTGGTGATTGTATAGGAACTTTTGTTTCCATGTGATGTGACTGTAAGCTAGACTAGTCAAAATGAATGATAAGACTTTAGAAATGAAGGAACCGGAAACTCAATACTGAACACGAAACTAAAAAAAAAACAGTTAAAAAAAATTTGTGGAGAAGAGTGAACCAAATGATAGACAAACTTATCTATTCCTAGTGAAGAAAAAAAAATATATAGTAAATAAAACTTCAGAGTTTAGGGGAAGATTTTAGAACTATGGAGTTTTCGTAGATTTAGAAGGAACCAGAAGCCCAATCCTAAACAGGAAACAAGGCATAAACCTCTGCTTATATTAAAAAAAACTGGGGAGATGTATGAATCGGAATGTTTTATATGCTATCAAAAATAACTGAATCTGTAACCATTACTACTGTTACTCATCATGTGAAATTGGTGCTATCTGGTTTATATATGTATACATGGAACAAATATATCTAAACTCTATATATCAAACTAATAGTGTGTAATTGAATGACAAAATGGCAAAAATAATTGTGACATCTTTCAACCTCCAAAAGGACTTCCTTCAAACTAAATATTGATTTTATTGATAGAAACATATATATGAACAGATTTTTATCCCTTTAAATGTTATGTTTGGTGGATATTCATATTTGAGTAGATACTTCATTTATTTATTAAACAGTATATTGATTCTACTGGCCTAAATATTCAAGAAATCTTATTAAAAATTGCACTCTCTGGCAGGATTAAAATCTGTGTCCTTCTAGACAAAGAAAAACTGTCATTAGATCTGACATGCTTTAATTGACTCAGCCACAGAGTAACCTTCAGTCAGTTAAGTGTCATCTGTAATATATGCTTGGGTGATCATGTCTCTTTTGAGACATGACTGACCAAGCAGAAGATGTTCCTGTAGTAGGTTACCATTACTTACTGCCATAGAATGGTTGCCAACCAAGGCTGTAGAACCCAATCTGTCCTTTTAGTTATCTCATAGCTGGAAGGAAGAGACAAATTAATACCATTCCCAAGATTATTTGTGCATAAGTGAAGGCAACAAACTCAACTGAAATTTGAACTCATTTCTCTGATTTCTCATTCTGAGCCAAGATTCACTGCACCACAATACCTTACTGATTAAGAAGAGTTTGAAATATGCATTTAAGCAAAATCTATCTTGCTTTAAATTCCGCAAAATTTTTCTATCTGTTTACATTTGGATACAAAACAGAGCAAAGGGATTTTCTAAGGTAATGGATTTTTATTTTAACAATCTCAGAAATTTTTATGACTGTAAACGTAATCTTTAGTGAGGACTGATATTTAAGTAGATGCTCCATTTATTTATTAAACTGTATATTTATATACTTTCATCTACTGGCCTGACTATTTGAGAAATCTCATTAAATTCAGGCTGGTAGACAAAAATAAAGAGGAAAATAGTGCATAACTCCGTTAATTACCTTCTGTAAATGAAGATTTTCCAAATATAGTTTAGATGTGGTATAAGATTTAAAGTATGGGGTACTCAGTGAAGATCAAACTCACTACTTAGTTGTAACTGTTTTAAAAAGACAAGCTTGCTAACCATTACACCATGACGAGTTTATATAAATGTTTAGCATAACAGGGATTGAGAGAGATAGCAAAATTTAATAAGAGCTACAAAGGATTAGATATTATGGAGAGCCATGATTTCCAATGTCCTGAAGGGTCATGGCACATAAAAGAAAAATGATCCCAAATTTGGAACTGACTGAGTTTATTTTTCAACTATCTGGCTTCATTGATGTAACCAGTTTGCTTTAAACAAAGATCTTTTTATCTGAATAATTAAAACCTTCCAAATTCTAATAGAGAAATCAAACTCAGCAGTTTACTTTTTGACAAAACGAAGAGAGAATATGAATAAAATATTTCATTTATAGAAACATTACAGATGTCATTGTGGAAAACAAGTTAACAAGTTGGAGAAAGAAGATGGAGGAGTTTATTTGACAAGGAGTCTCCCTAATATCATCAAAGCAATAAGCCTTTATTGGGTCAAGAAAGCCACTATTATTTATTGATAAAGATATATCATGGAGTGTATATTTAGAGTGATAAGAGAAAGCAACAAGGATGATGTATTAAAAAATGGTGACACATTTCTGGTAAACATTACTTGAATCTGTCAAACTTTCACTTTTAATCATACTTTGACAAATTCTCAAATCTTATAAATTATATATGATGAAGCATTTTCAAAATTTGTGCCTTTTTTGATGCTGCAATCATCATCTGCCTTCAATTTTATATGTCTCGGTTATTATGTGTTAGGGACAAAGAAAAGTTGTCATTTAACAAATAATGTTAATTTCACCCCAGACAAGGTGATAATGCCACTAAGATGCAAGGGGTAACTGGAAGTGGAAGAGAATGGGAGAACTATAGTGAGAAGAAAAGATAATAAAAAAACAAGATTCAGGATGACAGAAAATTGTGATTGATAGCAAATATGAATTTTTGAAGAACATAGGTGGCTGAGAAGCAAGAAACTCAAAGAGAGTTCCATGAACAAGAAGTGTGAGCAAAGAAATGATTAGAATAAAACTTGCAGTTACATCTCGTAATTTTAGGTATAGCAAAATAATGGATAGCAGCTCAGCTTGAGGAATTGGAGAGCTGAGTTCAATTTCCAGTCAAATTCATTAGATTCACTTATGTGCTAATACTCTTTGGAAAGGCATGATACCATCTCTTCTCCACCCAGCTATGAGTAAATAGCAGAACAATCTGGGATCTATAGCCTTGGCTGGCTACTGCAGTAAGAATTGGCAGTCTACTGGGGAGAAATTAGTTATTCACTTTATGGCTAGGAAGAAGTCTTGAGCCTTGTTTGGCAGTATCTTTGTGATGGTGTTTCATATATAAAAAAAAAACACCTGAATGTCGGAGGGGGATGGTGTATCAGCCATCAAAAGAGGTCCATGATGTCCACTCACAGCACCAGGATCTGAGTACAGCAATGCTTGACTGTGTTGTGTAGGGTAGGATTGTCAATGGATTTCTGACCAACCATTGATTGGTCAAAGGATGATGATGACATCAGATACCAGAAATTTATATATATATTCTCAGATATAATAGTGCATTTTGTCCACTGATGAACTTTTTGTTTTACCTTGATAAAGTTTGTCAGCTTAAACTAAATACAGTTTTTCTCTTCTCTCTTTCTTTTAGTCATATATATATATATATATATATATATATATTCAATCTCAGCCAGAAGTAAGTGGATGCATCTAAACATACTGATGAGCTGTGATACAGTGAAACAGACTTGTATGTGGATGACTAATATATTATGCTCTCATTACGATTGAGCTCTCTAGAGAAGAAAATTTTAAAAACAGTTTCCACTTCTGTGATACATGCATTATTCTTGAGGAATTAATTGAGTTTTTTCAGTGACTGGTGTGTATATACACTGCTTATATACATGTCCAAAATTTCCCTTCTCTGACTACATGCGCTTATGGCTTAGGATATATCAACTCTGACTGACACCATAATCAGTCGAGTTTCAATCTCAGCCAGAAGCAAGTGGATGCATCTAAACATACTGACGAGCTGTAATACAGCAAAACAGGCTTGTATGTGAATGACTAATATATATATATTTAAAATTTGGAAAGTGACTGAAATTCATACCATGGGTTGACCAAAGGTTTATGAGTAAAATTGAGTAGACAGAACCCTTTGTGAGCCATTGGTGGCTAAGAAGTCTTGAGCCTTGGTTGGCAATATCCTTGAAATGTTGTTTCATATATAATGAAACACCTGGATGTGGGGGGGTAGTGATCTATGTCTTTATCAGTTACCAAAAGACGTCCATGATGTCCATTCGCAGCAGCAGAATCTGAGTACAGCAATACTTGACTGTGTTGTGTGGGATGAGATTGTCGATAAATTTCTGACCAACCAAAGTTGGTCAAAGGAGGAAGAATAAAATGATGAGACCTTTGTGCCAGTCTAGTCAATCAGTTAAGTGACACATGTGATACGCACTTGGGTAATCATGTCTCAAAAGAGACATGACTGATTGGTCAGAAGATTTTTCCTACAGTAGGTTTCTATTACTTTCTACAGTCAACTGGTTGCCAATCAAGGCTATAGAATCTAAGTTTAAGTCATAGCTGAAGGGAGAAGTGATGAATTAATACCTTTCCCAAGGTTATTTACATGTAAGTTGCAGTTGAGGTATTAAAAAATAAAGCTTATTTGAACAATTACCATGAAAATAGTAATTGTAATATTATATGTTTTATGATAAAGAAACATTCAGCATTTATTGACCGAGTAGCCAGTAATAATTTTGATTGATATTTACTATTGCTCCATTCAAACTCCTGCATAGTCTTTTGAACATATCTAGGGTTTGAGTTTGAGTTTTATTTAATGGCATATCAACCTCTCTGTGTTATTTAATGCCAAAAAGGTGGGGTTATGAGGTATTTTTTAATGTTTAGTTATCATGAGTATGTTGATTTTGTCAGATTTTAACAAAAAATTTTAATTTTTTTAAATTTTAGATGTCTTCCAGTTTTGTATTCAAAAATGTATTGCTGGTAATAATTTTTTTCCCCTTCAAAAATGTATTGTTGGTAATAATTTTCCTTCAAAAGTGTATATTTTTCTATAAAACTATATTTTTTGTACATACTTCTATAAAAGTCTATTTTTATACCTTCATAGTGTTTTGACCCCAGTTAACTATTTTCCCATAGCTAGAACAGGTGCTATCATTCTGGGTCAGGGTGGACCTGGGAACAACTGCAATTAAAAGGTGGTTCCATGCTCCTCAAACCTCCCAATCAGAGCCCTTGCTGCCGGATGCAGTTTACCGTCATTCCCAGGACCACAGGAGTAGAGGTTTAGATATTGTTCTCTGTTTAGGATTGGGTTTCCAGATCTTTCTAAAGTTATTTTCATTCTCTTTCACTCCAATTAGTCTCTTGCATTTTATTGACATTATTGGCTTGCTTGGGGAAAATTAAACAAAAATTTATAAAACCTTTTTATTAATACATTTTTTTAGAAAAATAGGTTTCTTGAGTCCAGTAACTGTTATAGCTCTTCTCATTACTAATGGGTGCTTCTTTCCTCAACTTTTGTTAGAAGTATTGTGGAACACTGACATCTTGATTATGTTGTTATTTTCCCTGTGAGTTGTTGAAAGTCAAGTGATGTAGCTTCTGTTGTTTGTGATTCTGCAATGCCAGTCCATGATGTTTGAAAAAGAAAGATCCTTCATAATGTCTTTATGTTTCATTTGCTCAAAGCCATTTTTAATGGCCTCATCAGATTCTCTTTGATTCACAGCCATCTATGCCACCAGCCCCAAAGAGAAGAAAGTGAATAGGGAGGATGACAATCAATGCTTGGATGCAAGTGGGTGCCGACTATGACAATAAAACTTTAATAAGGTCTTAAATAGTGAATTCCTTATGTTTTGTTTTTAAAAGCTAGTATGACATTTTTATATTTTTCATTATCAATTGAGTTTATTTCTATCACTCTTTATATTTGAATAGTTCATGTTTCTTTGATTTTTCCTTCTGGAAAAGTAGTTCAAACTTTCAAACAATAAAGATCTTCAGTAAAGTACATTAAAAAAAATCATTTTACCCCAAGCAAGGCATTAAAGTCACTAAGAATGAAAGATCCAGAGATGAAATTTTTAAGGAGAGAAGACAATAAAAGAATACAATTCAAGGAGAAAGAAGAAGATTGACATTGCATTTAAAATATGATCAAATTTGATTGGACAGCAAGAAATTGAAAGAGAATTTTATCAGCAAGAAGTACAAGATGAGAACCTGTTAGCATAGAACAATTTCATCTAGCAATTTCAACTGTAAAATGAAGAAATGTAGCTGCCAATATAGTACTGCATTTAAATTTGTAAAGTTTACATACCAAAGAAGGTGCATCAGAACAATTGTCATGAAAATATTTATAGAAAAGGCAAAAGGAAATGACATTCAGATAGTGAGAAATTGACTGAAGTTGAAGTTCCAGGTCACAACCAATAACACTGCAGATTCTTCTTTGGATATGTCAAGAATCTCTAGATCCATACAAGAAGCAACAGAGATGTTTTGGTAGCAATATTCAATGCATGGCTGAATGGTAGATTTATAAATATGTAACATAGATTCTGGTGAGAAACATTCTCTAACACAACTCAGGGAACCAAATCTCTTAACAACAGACCTAGCAATTGATTCAATATAATCTTTCCACTTCCTTTCAGTGGAAAAGCCTAAAAATGTCCAAGGAATCACTCTCCTCAAGGTTAGCATCAGCCATGCTGATGAAAGGGAAAAATGTCCTCTAAGAAGATTAAAAAAAAGCAGTTTAATTTTGGAAGCATTAAAATTAACAAGCCATTTTACTTCAGTTAAAAAGAGATTGAAGGTCATTTTATTTATTATCTGATTTGACCTTATTGAACTTCTCAGGTTGGCCACTAAGACAACAGCAAATAGTTGTGTTGTCAGCATAAATGCCAAATTGAGAACTGATGGCATCAGAAAGGTTGTTCATGAAAATTAGAAACAAAATATGTCCAATGATAGAACCTTTCTACAGATTTTTATAAAGCAGAAACTGTAAAAAAAAAAAAAATATAAGCTGTTACTGCTGACGACCTTCACTTTCATCATATTTTTACTTCTTTTTATTTGTTGAAAAAAGACGAACAAGTTTTAATTTCCTTTCCTGGCTAGTTTCCATACCCAAATAAATTAGTAGGGTGTCAGCTGTTTTGTCTGTAAGCTAAGATGAAGGCCATTAATAGAAGCAAGGCACTAAGGCTGTTAGTTAAAGTGGAATCACAAATGAAAAACATTTTAATAACTGATTTTTAAAAAGAACTGTCAGTCCAAAACAACAAAATCTCTTACAGAAGGTAGCTACAGAAAGCAGAAAGAACTATATATAGACTACAATAAAATTGAATGCATGGTCATTAGTAAAAAGAGGAACCTAAAATGCCAACTACAGGCCAAGGATACTAAAATCAAGCAAGTACAGAAATTTAAATCCCTAGGTAGTGGACGGAAAGTGTGACGCTGAGATCTGAAGGCATATTGGCATGGCCAAAGATGAATTACAAAAGCTGAGTAGAGTATTAAGAGACAGGAAAATTTAACTAGAAACAGAGTACTGAATTGGTATGTGATGTCTTTCCTTCAGTATGGCAGTTGGACAATCTCATCAAAGACTTAAAACAACTGAAATATGGTTCCACAGAAAAATGCTGAGTGTACCATGAACCAGAATAGAAATGAGAAGGAAGCTGATGCTTAACATCAGGAAGCTTTTGGGACATGTAATGAGGAAAGAGGACTTGAAGAATCTGATACTGACAGGACAGATAGATGGAAAGAGTGAAAGCAGAAAGTAACATGTGACATACTTAATAGGCTTAAGCAAGTGGATAGCAGAGCAGGGTTTTAGAGGGGTAACGAAAAGAAGCATATTAAGAGCTACTAGAGATAGAGAAATGTGGAAGGCCATGATTGCCTACGTACTGAAGGAACACAGCACATGGGAAAAGAAGAAGAGAGAAGCAACTCTTACTTTCTAACATTATTAATACTAAACATCAGCTATGTTTGATAGGTTCCCAAGGATATGTTGTATGTGCTAATATCTCTTAATGGTTATAGGATGCAAAATGACCTGAGAATTCTGTTATAAAAGTAAAAATCATAACATGAAGGACAGTCTTGTCAAAAATTAATAATAAAAACACTTTATCTCAAGAAATAAAACAAATTAAAACTAACATTCTCATCTGATACTTTTTATTTAATATTTATTTCTTCTCAGTTTAATTCATTTAATATATCTGTATATTGTTTGAATCACTTCATTAAAATAGCAATTTCCATATTGATTAAAAACAAATATGTTCAATTTTCCATCTTAAAATTAATTATTTTTAAATAGGCTCAAGGGAAGTAATTAGAAAAAAATATATTAGCTTTTTGGAATTGATGCTATTTCAGACATTTTTTCACAATAAGAACGAAGAAAAGCCCAAATTTGATTGTAGCGAAACATTGTGTATAGAAAATAATCATAATTAAATGCTGACTTTCCAGAAAATTCATAAGAAAAACGGTTTTCTTCTGGAGCTTTTAAACAAATTTAATTACAATGAAACAGTTGCCATGTCTGCTAGATATCTTGACTCAAGATGAATCAACAAATGCAAATTATTTATAAAAACCTTAACCTAAATCTACTTGTTCTAATCCTGTTGACTTACTCAGATTTGAATCCTTGGAGCAAGCATATTGTAATTTGAATAATTGTTTCTCATTAAATATCAGATACTGAGTAACATGGCATTAACTCTTTTAAATGATTCTATCATAGAAGCTGTCTTTTGTCCACTGTACTACTGGTATCAGCCATGATGCTTATCTTTTTTGATAAATGTTTTTATCCTGCCAAATCCAATAAGAAGTGACCATGAATTTAATAAATAGTGCAAGGGTGGGGTGCGAACTGGGCTATAGGTTGGTCTGTTGTCAGGTTCATAATCGTCCTCTTCCTCTTTTGAACAGGAGTCAAGGTTTATCTTTTTTTGCTTTTTTCTTTAATCATTTTCCTCCAAGCAAGGCAGTACCAACATTGATGTGCAGAGGGCTACATAAGGGAGTTAAAGTTTTAGACAGGGGGAGAGTGAAGACAAAGATGAACCAGCTACAGGGAGCGAAAGAGAAAGGGCAAGAGAAGGATGTGAATACAGAAGTGAAGACAGTTGCAAAGGTAGAGAGAAAGGAAAAGAACAAGATACTCAGGATGATGTAGAAAGGACTGAAGTCAAGTGGATAAGAGATGAGAATTGACATTGCATTTAAATTCCTGGAGATTGTAGACGTCAGGAAAGCAAGTAAATGGAAGAGAGTTCCACAGGTGGGAAGAGCAAGAAAAGAAGTTGCTGGAGTAAAATTATTGCCTGCATTTGGTTGATCTAACTGTAAAAGGGAGGGACCTTGATGCCAGTCTGGTTGCTAGAGCAAAATTCTTGTGTAGGGAGCACCAGTGACCTAAGAAGCCATGAAAATATTTGTAGAAAAGACAGAGGGAAGCCACATTCTGCTGATGAGAATATGGCTGGAGTCAAGCTGCTAGGTCGGGACCTATGACATTACAGCTTCTCCTTTTGAGTCTGTTGTGAACACTGAGATGAACAGCAGTGGCTCCTGACCAGATATGACAACTGTATTCCATGCATGATCAAATGGTTGATTTGTATATGCACAAGATGGTTAGATTTTGGTTTCTGGTTTCTAAAGTCTTTTTCATTCTCTTTCACTTCCTGTAGCCTGTTGCATCTTGGTGGTGCCATCACTTTGCTTGGAGTGAAATTTATATAAAAAAAATGTCAGGAAAGAAGAGCTTTCTTTGAGAAAAAATTGGCAAGAATAATTTTCGAACTTTTCTTAACATACCAGTTTTCTTTTATTTGGAAAATAGTTATTTTTAGGAAAAAGAACTGCAACAAATTTCCCCTAAGAAGTTTATTGAGCCATTCAGCAAATTCTGGTGATGCAGATAAATATTACATCATTCATTCTTCACGTCTTACTTAACTGATTACAACAAGGAGGTGTTATTGGCCTGATCCACAGGGAATTCTCATGGTTGAAAATAGCCTATTGCATTAAAATGTTGGTTCATTAATTTGGTGAATGATAATTGTGAGTTCAATCACTGGGCTGGTTATTGTGTTCTTGGGCTCAGTGAAAAATGGGCAAGAAATAACTGAGCTTTACTAAAAATAAAAACTAAACAAGATATTCCTAGATATAGACAGTGAAACAAGAACAGTATACACCTTTCATTCAGTTTGGAATTCTATATAGCTTATCCAGTTCAATATACATCTGATGAAACCCAGAGAACATAACTGTGGAAAAATTGTAATAACAACAACAAAGATGAGGATCATAACCTGCATGTAAATACTAATAACTCCTTATTTCAGCAATTCAGACACAAATAATCTCAAATCATTACTGTAAAAGATCCCGAAGTCATTTTACTTTCACCTCTGATCTCCCAATGTTTAAAAACAAGGATGGACAAGCATATTTTAGACAAATATTAAAGTCCTATTTTAACACAGAGTGTGGGACATGGCAGATTCATACATTTTCAACATTTTGTCCATTATACTCTCTGGCTTTCATCAGGTGTATATCAAACTGGGCAGCATTCGACTGCCCATGAATTAGGATGGAATGGATAGATTTTTTCTCCTGAAGATGTTTTTGTGACTAACAGAAAGTTGCAAGCAGTGTGATGATACAGGTTGGAACTGTTAACCAAACCCTTACTGGAACATTCAAAATCAACAAAGGAATTAAGGTGAATAGTGCTAACTAGTGCCATTTTAATGGACAAGACTTCCTTTGAATGGTACAATCCCAACTTCACAATTTCAAAGTGAAATGTTTTGTTTCTTTTTAATCATTTTACACCAAGCCAGGTGGTACTGCCATTGATGAGCAGGGGGCTACATAAAGAAGTTAAAGTTTTAGGCAGAAGGAGAGTGAAGAGAAAGACGAACCAGCTTTTACCCAGGCAGAGACCTCAGAGGTGCAGTCCTAAACATAGAAGCTAAACACTTTTTCCCAAAGGACGTCACATAGGAAATCATAGAACAAATCCCAGTCTGCTCTTTGTTAGCAGTAAAAAATTCTACTGGTAGAAAGTTTGTGTGGGGAATGGGAGTGGAGAGAGATATTAATGGAAACAACAGCATGATCGGAGTTTCCAAGAGGGAAGACATGCAAGGCTTGGCAGGAACCAGGGATAGAGGTGAAGCAGAAATCTAGAGGGGAGTCATGTCCTGTAGGGATACTGAGGAAGTGTATAGGAAAATTCATCACTTGCATGAGAGTTTGAGTAATTGCAAAGTTCTTGGCATGAATGTCAGCAGAATCACTGACAGAGTTTTTCAGCCACTTGGCATGGTGGGGATTAAAATCACCGAACACAAACATGTTAGCGAAAGGGTGAGAGGAAGTAGCTTTATCTATATTGTCAGAGATACTGTTTATCAGGGAGCAGTTGGGAGAGGAAGAGGAATGGTAGAGAAAGAAAAGATGGTTAACTGATTTAAGAAGTGAAAGATAGAGACACATGTATGAGTGGTGAGGGAATTCAAGAAAAGTCACCCTATCTAAAGGGAGATGTTCACTGACGTAAGCCCGAAGACTATGCATATAGGCAGTGGAGTTCTTCCTTAAAAGGAATTGAGATATCAGAGGAGGGGATTGAGGAGTTAAGATTAGTTTTGCAAAGTGCTAGGATATCAGGGGACATTTTGTGAAGTAAAGATTCTGCACTGCAAAAATTGGTAGGCATACCCTGGGTGTTTGTGAAGGAAATGTTGAGTGGTTTAGGTGATTTTGGTGTACCTGGTTTAGCCTTGTTTGTTGAGATATGATTGTTCATTTTTGTGTTTTTGGTGAGGGAGACCTCAAGTAGAGGTGGCAGATGGCTGTTGACTGTGACATATGCAGGAAGGGAGCTGGCACAGACTGCAGCATAGTGTGGTCTTGGGGTTGCCCACTGGAAGTACTTGCAGGGACGCCTATCCAAGCACAACATGGCACTACAAGAGCCCTGATATTATGCAACTTTTGATCAGAGCAGCCACTCTTGACATTACATAAGAGTTAGGGTTCCTAACTACTAGCCAGAAACAGCAATCAGAAAACTACCAACCCGGCACCCTCACAATGAAGAGAAGTTGCCACCAACTACACACATCACAGAAAATTGCAGAAGATCCAATACTGAGGTCTGAGGAGAGAAAGAGAACTGAGAACCAATTTTTAAACAGTGAACAAGTGATGAGCCCCTACTCCTGTTCAATAAAAGTGTGAAGAGTATAGGGTCTATCTACTCCAATTTGATGAAAAAAGAAAAAAATATTTAAATTTAATAAGTTTTAACTTTGTAAAAGTCAGACGGTCATTTACCAAAAGAGAAAAGAAAAAAATAATGGAATTTAGTCCCTAATGCAGGGGAATTTTCTTGCAAGTCAAAAAAATCCATGTGGTGGCAAACGTTCATTTAAGAATAACAAAAACAGGATAAGAAAACAAATTAAAAAATACAATAAAGAAATTTAGAAGCACTGAATGACATAATTTGCTCAATCCAACGATACAATGAAAAATCCATTTGTTGCTTAAGAACAATGTGTGTGCTGAGGTGACTCATTTGCATTGGAAGTTACCAAATGTATAAATAGCTACAGCTATTACCCATGAAGCATTTGAGTGCTTATCACTTCCCATGAGATAGTAACACTACACAGCAATGGTATGACCAATATCTAAAGAACTGAATGAATTATCATGTGATAATTATGAGTACACACACCATAGCTTAGGAGTCTAGAGAGTTCAAATTAGGGCAAAAAATCTGAATGATTTGAGATTAGTCGGAGGAGAAAACCAGATAACTGATTTTTTTAGGCAAATGTGGGTTGTGAGGCTATTTTACTGATACAATGATATAAGTCCACTAATAATAAAAAACATAGATCTCTCTGCATTCACTAACTTTTTCTGAGGTGTTAAATTTGTGAACATTTCTCAAAATATGAATGAACCATTCATTGATTATGTTCTTCTTTTGAAATAGGCTGTCAAATATTATGAGTTTCAGGAAGTGGGATTGGAAAATCAGTCAATTAAAGAGGATTTGATTTAAATGAAATTGGTTAATGAGGATTATCGACAAATGACTTTAATGCAGTTACAACTGGGAAAGTTGTCACTAAAACAGTGTGCCAAATTTGTTTTGCATCAACAATTGACACAAAAATTTAATTCAACAAAAGTTATGGATCTGTTAGAGGAAATGGATGCATACACAATAAAGAAAAAAGACAGACACTTTGTGTGGTTATCATATAGAAAAATAAAAATGTTTGATATATAACAAAATGTTGTGAAAAATGTTTCAAAATGTATCATTTTAAATGTATGTGCAAATACCAAAGAGAAATGCAGAGATGGTTTGACAAAATGAATAGGAAATGATTGTTGGTTGGTTGGTTGTTTTCATTTTATGGCATATCAACCTCGGTGAGCCATTTATTGCCAACTAAATTTTATTTATTTATTGCTGGTAATACCTTTTTCTTTCAGCAATTTATTGTTGTTTTTTTTATTTAAGTTTTGTGTCTAGGAATACTTTTTTCTTTTTGAGTATCAAGATTCATTGCGATTTGTTTTTAAGGGCAGGGTTCCCAAGTTCTACCCTGTTATTTAACCCATAACTGAAGGGAAGAGATGGATTAATACTTTCCCAAGGGTACTAGTGCTTAAGTGAATGCAGGGTATTCAACTGGAATTCGAACTCAGCTCCCCGGTTTCTCCTTCCGAGCCGATATCCACTGTACCACAATGCACATCCATGTGTAGCATTACTTAACTCAAATGCCTCATGGGTAATAGCTGTAGCTATCCATACTCTTGGTGGCTTTCTTGTTTAGACAAGTTGTACTGTACCAAAGAGGTTTTATCCGCTTATTTTTTTCTGGGACTTCCTCTGGAAATTTTTGTTTCCTCATCATCTTCCTTCTTTTTCCTAAGAGATTATTTAGATATGGGAGATCATGATCTTTTTCTTTTTTCATATGAATTTTCCCCTAACAAATGTTCATTTTCAAAGTCTTCAAAGTATTAATCCGTCTTTTCATTCCAGTTATGGGTTAAATAGCAGGACAGATTGTGTTCTATAGCCTTGCTCGGCAACCAGTCTACGCAGAAAGCAATGGCAACCTACTGCAGGATAATCTTCTGCCCAGTCAGTCATGTCTTTTTCGAGACATGATCACCCAAGCGTGTATTGCGCATGGCACTTAACTAACTGAATGCTACACAACATGCATGTATCTGATTTTTTTTTTGTGGAGGTGCAGTAAGGTTCATGCTTTACTAGACCTCACAAAATAGAATGTTGCATTGTACATATGTTTTTTTTATATATGTAGATCATTGATTGACTTTTTCTTCTTTTGTTTGCTTCTAGTAAACAGTCCGTCAGTCAGTCAGTTAAGTGCCATATGTGATACATGCTTTGGGCATTCATGTCAAATAAGAAACATGACTGACTGGGCAGAAGATTATCCTGCACTAGGTTGCTATTGCTTTCTGCGGTAGACTGGTTGCCATCCAAGGCTATAGAACTCAATATGTTCTATTATTTAACCCATAACTGGAGGGAAGAGATGGATTAATACCTTTCCCAAGGGTATTTGTGTGTAAGTGAATGCAAGGAATTCAACTGGAATTTTAACTCAGCGCCCCGATTTCTTGTTCCGAATCGATATCCAAGGCACCACCATAATTTAATAAATTGTTTTTCACCATTGTTATAAGAATAGTAATTCCATAAATGAATTTGACTTCATGGTAGACAGTAATGAAAATGCTTTTACATTGAAGACTGATAACATGATGTTATGAAATATTAAACTTAATGACATGTAAGATTTTGAATGTAAGTCAACTTCAGCAGTCATAAGTTAAAGTACTGAATTTTGAAGAAATATTTCTAACCCCAAGTGATCAAGTTCAATATAGTTAGATAGAAGTATAGAAGTGTTAATGTGGTTGGATAAATGTGTTAGATGCTACCATATAATACAAATCAACCATCCAACCGTGCATAGAATACTGTCGTCATATTTGGTCAGGCACACCCGCAATTCATCTCAGAGTTCTTGAAAGGCTCTAAAGGAGAACCTGTAATGTGATCTATCCTGACTTGGCAGCTTAACTCCAGCCATTTTCTCACCGGCAGGATGTGGCTTCCCTCTGTCTTTTCTACTAATATTTTTATGGCTTCTGCTCAGACGAGCTGAGGTCACTGGTGCCCCCTCCACAAGAATTTACTCAAGCAACTGGCAACAAGGTCCCACCCTTTTACAGTTAAATCTACCAAATGCAGCCATCACTTCTACTCCATCAGTTTCTTTACTCACACTTCCCACCTGTAGAACTCTCTTTTGTATACTTGCTTCTCTGATGGCTACAATCTCCAGGAATTTAAATGCAATGTCAATTTCCATCTCTTATCAACTTGACTCCATTCCTTCCCTTGTCCTTTCCCCATCACCCCGTGTATCTTTTTCTTTTCTTTCTCACTCTACCTTCGCAAATTTTATCACACCTGTATTTCCATTTTTCTCTTGCCCTTTTTTTGACACCCCCTGTAACTGGTTCATTTTTCTCTTTGCTCTCCTCTTGCTTAAACTTTTACTCTTCTTTTATGTACCCCTCTGCGCATCAGTGGCAGTACCGCCTTGCTTGGGCTGAAATGATTAAAAACAAAATATGGTGATACTGATATTCTTAATATAGTTAGATAAATGTGTTAGATGCTACCATAATAATAATACACAGAAAAGAGAGGCAGGCAAATTCTAAGCACACCCCTCTTCCTAAAATCTGACTCAGCATCACAATTGTTTTCAGAATCCCTTTTCAGCACCCACTTGATATTAATTCTGAACAAATTAGGTCATCTTATTCATAATAATTTCATTAAGTTGTAATTAGCACTGATTTCATTGTATGTTTGCTCACATACCCACCGTGCCCTTACTAAACATCCAACTACAGAGAGATTCAGTTTTCTCTATGGTGCAAGCATGCCATTCTACTGACTATGAGTTGGTCTATGGACTGGAGCTCAGGAGATAAATTTTAATGGCTGTCACGGTTTAAGCACATTCATATGATTGTAAAGAGAGTGTTATGTTGTGAATATTGACGTTACAGCTGGTTGATTTGTTGGGCTTTTCCTTCTGCTGAATTACTTGCTCGGAAAATTACTGATAATCACTGGCATGGCACCAAGCCAGTGAAGTTGATGCCTCATCCCCAGATCTAATACACACATATAGAGAGAGGCTAAATAGCATCTCAACACTGATTCATCAAATACCATAGCATGGCAAATAAGCATATGATGGGATCTATTCAAAAGTAAACTATAGAACAATTCCCTTGAATGTATTATAACTGAAGAGGAAGAAAAAGGAAAATAAAAAACAAAAAACATGAGAGACAACTAGTGATTGCTTCTGTTGAAAAACTGATAACTGTATCCTAGAAACCACTAAGATAGTATCACTTTGGTCCATAGATTTGACAGTATAGTAAGATTGAGTTCAATACCTGGGTTTGCATAGTAAAGATTTGATGGAAACAAGGCAAGAAATAACAGAGCAGTAATCCAGAGAGAACACGATGAGATAACCCTTGATGAGGACAGAGTAGATTCTAACTCAGTAGAACTGCAATGACAGAATAAATTCAGACTCAGTGGGAATAGAACTAGCAATAACTGAGCAGTACTGAAAAGAGAGCAAGATGAGCTATCTCCAGATATGGAGAGAACAGATTTGGACTTGGTGGAAATAGAACTAGCAATAACTGACCAGTATTGCAAAAGGAACAAGAAAAGATATTCTTAGACAAGGATGGAATTGATTCAGACTCAGTGGAGGTAGAACTAGCAATAACTGAATATTACTGAAAAGAGAGCAAGATGAGCTATCTCCAGATATGGAAGGAATAGATTCAGACTTAGTGGAAATAGAACTAGCAATAACTAAGTAGTACTGCAAAAAAAAAAAAAAAAAAAAGATATCCCAGTAGAACAAGAACAATGCTTACCTCTAGATTAAATAACAGGTTTTGTTTGAAATTCCATGAAGTCTACCTGAAACAAAGGCTAACATATTTTGATAGTAACAAATATCAGGACATTTTTTTTTTAATGTAAATAAGAGAATTGGTTCAACAAGGACTTAAGAAAATGATCATGGGTAAGTATTTGAACACTTTTTGCTTAACACAGAAAAGAATTCTCTTTTCTGGGAACATTTAGAACAAGAATCCAAGCTGAAAATGTTCAATAAATTGAGAACAACAATCAATATTTCACTTGATATTGGTATCTACATGGAGGAAAAGATTTGTATTTGATAGAATTCAAAAGCCATTATTTATTGTGAATAACTGGAACCTGAACAAACTGTTATTGTACAATTATGGAGTGAGCAATTGGTAGAGATGAATGATGCATCAGAAAAGTTGTTTGTGTTTTTTCTGGGCAAAGGGAAGTCAGTGGATTCTGACACATGATAGCATCGGTATATGCATGGTAATTAATAAGGTGAACATTTTGCAATGTTTACATATGACATTTATTTCATTATGTTCATTTAATAGATTTTGATTCTTAAGTGATATGTAATATATAATTTTTCATATAGACACAAAAGGCATGGGTCATTTAAAGACTTACATGGTCTAGCTTCTTTTAGAATTTTCCACTTTACTGTGGGTGTTTTATTTGTTTCCTTTAAATAGCAATGATATTTCAATAGGGATGTTCTTTTTCTGTATTTATTGTTAAAAAAAAAGTTAATAAGAAAGTATGTATTCCCTAATACTAGAAACTTCTGGCCAAATTTCAAAGTGTATCTTTATTCTGATTAGTAAAAAGAAACACACAGATAAATTTTACCACATACATAAATAACAAATGGATTGTTTCTTGTACTTAAATGTAAGTCATTGTCAAAACCAACATCTAACATTGCCTGATGATGAGATAGAAATCTCGAAACATAGAAATTTCTGTGTCGCAATGTATTTTTAATTCATAATTATCTGATCATATTATGTTCTTTAATATTTATTGTATTGAACACTTTTATATTTTTTATTCTTGTATTTAAATGTAAATTATTTTCACATCTAGCACCTAACATTGTCTGATGATGAGATAGATATCTCAAAATATAGAAATTTCCATGTTACAATGTACTTTTAATTCATAATTATATGATTATATATATATGTGAAATTATTTGATCATTATTTTTGATTGATACTTGCATTTAAGTAGATATTCTGTTTATAATCAAACAGTATTATATATTTATTTTTACCGGCCTGATTATTTATGATAAATTTTGTGACAAAATGTGTGTCATTCAGCAGGATTCGAACCTGCAACCTCTATCAACATAGAGAAAGCCACCAATTGATCTGGCACATCTTAGACCTCACAAGCACAAATGACCAACAGTATAAATGAAGTCAAATCAATGTCAAGAGCCAACATTCTGTTTTATGCTTAACTCCATCCTCAGAATGGCCTGAAACAGACTGTCCCCTCTGGGTGTGGACTTCAATGTCTCCTTTTATATTTACATATGCTATATCCCTGATATTGAGCACTTTAAACCACAAATATAGCATACCTTAAAACTATATTTTATCATACATACATACACATATATATATATATATATATAAATATATATATATACATATATATATATATATATATATATATATATATATATGTATGTATGATAAAATATAGTTATCTAACACTCAGTAACCCCTTACATCTTAGTGGCCTTATTGCCTTGTTTGGAGTGAAATTATATATATATATATATATATATATATATATATATGGAGTGAAATTATATATATATATATATATACACATATATATATAATTTCACTCCAAACAAGGCAATAAGGCCACTAAGATGTAAGGGGTTACTGAGTGTTAGATAATATGATAAAAAAACACTATCAAAAGGGATACATTCAAGTGATTATAGTCTTCTGACTTCAAGGCAAGAAAAATGTGAGAGTAAGACTGAGAATTGTCTATTATTTTATTGGTTGGGAACAAATAAAGCATGTGTCCAGTAGGATTTGTTCATAAATCTGGGAAGGGATGTTTTTAGCAGTCATTCCTGTCAGTTGTAACCAACAAAGATAATGAAATGTTCCTTTATAATATGTGAATTCTTCCCATCTGCCCAACCCTCATCCTCGGTATCCTTACCCATCTATCACCTTCCTTCTGACATTTC
The DNA here is from genome assembly GCA_037127315.1 of Ascarosepion bandense. Taxonomy (NCBI): domain Eukaryota; kingdom Metazoa; phylum Mollusca; class Cephalopoda; order Sepiida; family Sepiidae; genus Ascarosepion; species Ascarosepion bandense. The sequence continues at coordinate 220,602 of JBBBDQ010000294.1, read as the reverse complement.
CTACACCTAACCACTCCTCCTCTTTATCTTCCCCTATGTAGCCCCATGCACAATAGTGGCAATGGAATGCCTTGCTTGGGGTGAAATGATTTAAAAAAAAAAAGTAAATGTCAAATAGTTTTAATATCATTTAAAGTCAATAAGGAATATTTGTTCTACAAGAAGTTAATTTTTGTGGCCTCATTAGATACTGAGCTCACCCAAAATAATATCAAAATAAACTTTCAGTTCACTATAAGAGCTTCAGAGAAGCCTGATACATCAGTTATGTTGGCTTGGTAGGTGACCTTCTAGCAACAGGTGCAGATTCAAAACTTCATTGGATGTCAATATCTGTTCTCATCATGCAAACATATAGTCAACCCAGCTGAGCTTAGGATGTGCACTTGCATGAATGTTGAGTAGATGTACAAGCCCTCCACCTGAAAGGTCAAATAGAGAGTCTGTCACAACCTTACAATAAGTATCTCATATTGGAGAAATGCCCCAAAGAAAGTTGGTTCAAGTTAGACAATTTTCTCTCCAGAATATATCTTACATACCTATTCCATGCTTTGAATGTTGCTGCCACATATAATCCAATGCACCTGCTAGATATTTAGAGATTCAGAGATAAAATCCAAAGAATCAGAACTTTTATTGATCGTCTTGATACAGTTTTCCAGAAAGAGGCTGAGGATTACAGTTTTTTATCTGAAATGTCCGATGTGCATTGTAATGCAATGGATGTTGACTCGGAATGAGAAATTGGAGACCCAAGTTCGAATTACAGTTGAATCCGTTGCATTCACTTACACACAAATACCTTTAAGAAAGGTATTAATCTGTCTCTTCCCTCCAGCTATGGGTCAAATAACAGGACAGATTGGGTTCTATAGCCTTGCTTGGCAACCAGTCTACTGCAGAAAATAATAGAAACCTATTGCAGGAAAATCCTCTGTCCAGTCAGTCATGTCTCTTTCGAGATATGATCAACCAAGTGTATATCACGTATGGCACTTAACTGACTGACTAAAAAATTACTTGAAGCATGCCATAAGGTGAAAGAAATTCAGGTAGAATGCTTTGATGGTAGAATAATTAATAGTAACAGCTACCTGATTGTTTCATTTGCAAGAGTGGCTAACTATCCCTTTTAGAGATGCCTGCTCAGACACATATGCATTTCTTCGGCATTGCATATTATCTTGCATAATTAGTAGATGAACAATAATTATGATTGATTTGTTTTGTACAGTTTATCAACACTTTGCAGATTATTTAAATCCAGAAAATATTTTTATTTTGTAAGAATTTTTTTTATTTAATAATTACTTAGTTATACAAGAATTACTAATTAACCCATAGCATGAAGAGGAGAAACGAGGGATTCATACCTTTTCCAAGGGCATTTGTGTAAATGTGAATATAACAATCCTAAATGGAATTGTAACTCAGCTCTCCAATTAACAATTCTGAGCCTTTATCCATTACACCACACACACGTCCAAACTTTCAGTGATCACCCACCAAGGTGGCTCAATGTTACTTAACTTTGGTGATTATATGGGAACCATTCAATGTGGTATGGCTGTAAACCTTTAAATGGCTAGCAAGATTTGTAAACATTTTATTGTAATACTGGTGTATATTGTGTGGTTATAATTCCTTTTTATTCTCATTTCAATAATTCTAAAACACATGCATGTGAGTTTTTATAAATATCTATATGCAGATACTAGGATTTATTACTGGAAAATATAATCTTAACAACATAAGATAAGCAGCTAATACTGCGTTAATGACCGACTAAGAACGATAAATGAAAAAAATCTTATATAAAGTAGTAAAGGAAAGCAAGTAAAAAAAGACTAAGACTGAGAAATATTTTTTTAAAAAATGAGTTTATAGATTTTGGCAAAAGAAACATTCCAATATGAGGGTTATATATTAAGGATGTCAAAATGAAGGAAGTACAAAAATTCAACTATCTGGACAATAACAGATTATAATATAAAGAAATCAGAGGTAAATTGGAATAGCAAAAATGCCTTCCAGAAACTGAGCAAAGTATGAAAAAATAGGAATATTTCTTTAAAAGCAAAATAAAATAGTGCTATGTACTATGTAGTCTATGTACTATCTAATCTCCCATATGGCTGTGAATGCTGGACAGTCTCCTCACAGGGGAAAATGGGATGTGGTTCTGCTAATAAATGCTGAGAATTAAAGAATAAACAGAAATTAAGAAGATAATTTAGGAATATTCTAATTCTTTCCATTTTTTAAAACCATTTCACTCCCCTCAAGGCAATAAATTCATTTAGCGTTGCTAAGAAGATAGAACAGAAGGTAATAATTGGCATTTTATCATTTTTGTATATTTATAGCATTTTCTAACATTTCACCCTAAAAAAGACAGCAAAGCCACTAAGACAACGAGATGCTGAGAAAAAGTTCTTGAGGTGAAAGGTGTGAAAAAGAATAAGATTAAAAATAAAAATGATGATGACTGCTATTGCATTTTATTTTTGAAGGTCAAATTTGATTGGAAAGCAAGAAGCTGGAAGAGAGTTCTACAAGCAAGAAGTGTAATAGAAGAAACTGTTAGAATTAAACTTATGGTTACATCTAGTCATTTCAGCTGTAAAATGATGAGATCTTGCCACTAATCAAGTCTTCTTTATATACCGTGCCCTGTCAGGACATAGGTCATTATGAACTTCCACTTGTCCCTATCCCATGTTTCTGTCAACATTTTTCCTCTTGGTATCTCTCCCAAACCCCACTCCACCATCCACTTGCTGAAGCCCATCAAGTATACCTCTCACTACTTTTTTTGTCACTCTTTCTCCCTATTGGTTCTGTGAGTATTAGATTTTCCAATCCCTCCTATCTCATTACATTTCCCAGAAACCTCAGCTTTCTCTCCCTGATGCTAAGTATAAGTTCCTTTTTGTTTGCATCCTCTCCAACACCTTGATGTTGCTCACATGCTCAGTCTATGGTATCCTCAGTATCCTTCTGTAGGACCACTTTTCTGTTACTTCAAGTCATTCCAGCTTTGAAGTGATCATCTAGCACTTGATGCCATATAAAAGGACAGATATCACAGGGCAGTCTAGCACTCTTTTATTTGTTCCCAGGAAAAGTTTCCTGTCTTGGAATACTCTGCTGATTCTGCACTTAAATTCATATCCTTAGTGCCATAGAGGAGAGTTTGTCAGAACAATTGACTCTGAAAATATTTATAGAAAAGGCACAGGGAAGCTACATTACGGTGATGTGAAAGTGAGTGTAGCTGAGATGCTAGATCAGAACTAATAACATTTCAGATTCTTTGGATTTTATCAAGAATCTAAATAGGTAGCAGGCACACTTAACCATATGTGGCAGCAATATTTAAAGTATGGATGAATGGTAGAGTTATAAATATGCAAAATAGATTCAGGTGAGATATATTGTCTAGCATGATCTAATTTTCCTAGCCTTAGACCAAGCAATTGATTTAATACAATCTTTCCACTTCATGTCAGCAGAAAACATTAGGCTGAGAAGGTGCAACTCATTACAGACACTGAAAAGTCTGTATTATAGAGCCACTTACTCTTCTACTAACCTTATTAGAAAACCTTGAAGTAAGCCAGATCATGGAAATGCTTGTCATGTTATCTACAAGTGTATAAGTTAATTACATTAATCTTACTCTGTTTTTTGCATTTTGGCATTTCAAAATTGCCTTAGATTCAAATGTTTAAAATCTGTCTTTTTTATATTTTATCAACATCTGGTAACTTGTGTCTTACTTTCCAAACATTTCACTTCCAAATTTGGGAAATAGAATTAGGAGAAACTGTGGACCCTCTACTTTTAATGGAAATTAACTGTGAAGGCTTCTTGTGGACTAAACTTGGAAAACTCTTTCAAGAACTTTTTTTCACACTTGAATTAAATTTAAAATAAAATGAGTGTTTTTATATTTTTTTCTTCTTCTGTTTGTTAAGAAAGATTATTTGTTCAGTTTTAAATCAAGAAATATTTAATGTTTTTAGCAATCTAATTGAAAATTTGCCTTTTGAATTTTATAATAGATATCTATTTGGACTCTCTCAGTAATTTTTTTCTCTTAAAACCAGATAATTAATCAAAAATATATTGACAGCCAATTGTAAAGTAAAGAAAATTTGTTGGTCACAATCCAAGCAATGAAAGATGGATCTTTCATACATTCTGTCAGCCATTTGCCTCTTTTTTTTTTTTTTTTCGTTTTCCAATTACCTTCTCTTGCTTTAGGTTAATGGCAATGTTTCACTTATAATATTAGAACATATTTGGGGTTTATTACAAAATAGAGTAATAAAAAGAAAGCTCTTTTTCTTTGGCTTTGACATATAATAAAAGGAACTGAAACAAATTATTTGTATGTAGAAATTAATTATATGTTGGTGATTTTGTAATCGAAGTGATAGAAAAATACATGAAGCTAATTTAAGTAACTTGATTCAGAAACATATTTTGATTATTAGATATAAAAATATAAGCGACACTTTCTCAGTCTGCTTATATTATCTTCTAAAAAGGAAATTTGTACTTTATCCTTTATTGTGAAGTTAGATCTGGTTATCTTTTATGATTATTAATAAATTCTAGCTTTTGTTAAAGAAGATGTGAATTCGATGTGAAGCAGGTAATTGCTCATTGCTAAAGAATATATAAAATGATCTTCATATTGATGACCTTAATCTATTAAGTATCTATTTTGATGAAATTTGCAAATTGTGCAAGGAAAAAACGATTTGTTAGCTCCAGTAATAAGGATTATATTTTACTATATAATATCAGTCCTCTTATATGGCAGTGAACATTCAACAGTTTCCTCACAGATAAAGAAGATACTTTAAGCAACAGAAATATGGTTCTACAGAAGGATGTTGTGAATAGCTTAGACTGAATATGTGAGCAATGATGAAGTTTTAAAGAAAATTGAATCAAAAAAGGCATGTAAGCTTAACATTAAAAAGAGATATATTCTATGACACATAATGAGGGAAGGAAGCTTGGAAAATTTGATATTTGCAGGACAGATTAAAGACAGTGCATAACCTCTCTAATGAACCTATGTAAATGGATGGCAGAACAGAGCTTAGAAGATATATGAAAAAGACAAAATCTACTAGAAAGGATAGGAAATTGTGGTCACCCACGTCCGGAAGCGACGTGGCATATACAAGAATAAGGATGCATTTTCACTAAAAGGAAAAATGGAATTCAAAAGTTTGTTAATTAAGTCATATTTAGACTGAAATATTCATTTTAGAGGCTTTAGAAAAAAAATTGATAAACTTGTAGAATTTGATCATTCTAGAAAAACAAATTTAATAAATTGTCTTACTATATAACTGTAGTCATATTGTATTAATAATATTAATCATTCACAATAATTATTTAAAACAGACCAAGTGTTTCATGATATTTGACTCTTCATGACCTTTTTCGTCTTCCTTCAAATGCACCAATAATGCTATATAATATTCTCTATTGATGGTCCTTCCTTTCTCAAGATAATCGATGAACAAAATACCTTGCACATCCCAAAATACAGAAGCCAAAACCTTGCCTGCTGATGTTTGCCTTTTTGGTCACTTTAGACTGTTTTCACCTGCTGCTGTCCACTCAGCTGACTGTTGATTTGACTCCAGAGTAAAGTGGTGGATCATGTTTCATCCATTGTCACATATTTATGCAAAAAATCCTTCTTGTTGTGTTGAAACAGTTGCAAACAATTGTCGATGTGTTGCTGTTTTTAATTAACTGTGAGTAAACGTGGCATCCACATTGAACACAACTTTCTCATTGACAAATATTCATGCACAATGGGGAATACACTGCCTTCTGATATGTTCAACTCCTCTGCTATCTTACACAACTGACATATCACTGCTTCTAGTAATCATGTCTACACAAACATGTATATGTAAAAAAAGCTGAGTCTCATTTCTACCATGTATTAAATTGTGAAAGCAGAATAATACATATATTTTTATTACTTCAAAGCTCGCAAGAAAATTAAATGACCCACAAGGAATTAATATTTTATTAAACAAAGGCTTTTCAAAACTTCACAGATTGATTTCTTTTTTACAGCTTATCAAACTTTTTCAGGTTATTTTAAGCCAGAAAATATTTTCAGATCCTTAGAATTTTGGTCATATAATGGTTTGTTAATAGAAGTTCCATTAATAAGCCAATAATTGGGTGAATTCATATTTTCCAAAGGGCATTTGCACATGCGAAATTAACAAATCTAACTGGAATTGGAACTCAGTACTTTGATTTCTAATTCTGAGCTGTTATCCATTATACAATTTGAACAAGCAGTCACCCATCTAGGTACTGATCAGACGCAATGTTGCTTAACAGGTTTGTGTTGTGATGCAGTGGATATCAGCTCAGAATGAGAAATTGGAGGGCTGAGTTTAAATTCCAGTTGAATTCATTGCATTCACTTACACGCAAACACCCTTGTGAAAGGTGTTATATGGTTATTTTTCCTTCTATTTATGGGTTAAATAACAGGACAAATTGGGTTCTATAGCCTTGGTTGGCAACCAATCTACTGCAGAAAAATTTTCTGCCCAGTCAGTCATGTCTCTTTAGAGCAATGATTGTCCAAGTGTGTATCACGTATGGTACTTAACTGACTGACTGTTGACCATAAAGAGGCCTATATTGCTATTGCTACTGTATTTGGTACATTGCATTTAGTTTCATTAGATGGATCTATGACACTGTCAGCTCTCTGCCTTTGGGTAGAGGGTGCTCTCTGCTTCTGAGCAGAGAGCAATAACCCAGTCGTGGTTCCACCGAAGAGTAGAACCACGGCTCGGTAAAAATAGACAGACATTTTTTGGGCCCGGCTATATGGCCGGGGATACCTACTATAAAATGACCATGTGTCACATCTGGCCTTGTGTGGGAAGGCTAGTAAATACAGTAAATACAGCATTTAGTTTCTTTTTTTTGCGTCCTTTGCCACCAGCAGTAGGTGTATTTGTACATCTTCATCTACTTGAAATCTCCTTTTAAACATTTTGGCTTCCATTATTATTATTATTATCCCCACCACTACAAAATAAATAGTAAGAGAAGCTGGTATTTTCCTTTTAACTTGTATAATAAATTTAAGAACTAAGATAATAGTAAGAGAGGCTGGTATTTTCCTTTTAACTTGTATAATAAATTTAAGAACTAAGATAATAGTAAGAGAGGCTGGTATTTTCCTTTTAAATTGTATAATAAATTTAAGAACTAAGATAATAGTAAGAGAGGCTGGTATTTTCCTTTTAAATTGTATAATAAATTTAAGAACTAAGATAATAGTAAGAGAGGCTGGTATTTTCCTTTTAACTTGTATAATAAATTTAAGAACTAAGATAATAGTAAGAGAGGCTGGTATTTTCCTTTTAACTTGTATAATAAATTTAAGAACTAAGATAATAGTAAGAGAGGCTGGTATTTTCCTTTTAACTTGTATAATAAATTTAAGAACTAAGATAATAGTAAGAGAGGCTGGTATTTTCCTTTTAACTTGTATAATAAATTTAAGAACTAAGATAATAGTAAGAGAGGCTGGTATTTTCCTTTTAACTTGTATAATAAATTTAAGAACTAAGATAATAGTAAGAGAGGCTGGTATTTTCCTTTTAACTTGTATAATAAATTTAAGAACTAAGATAATAGTAAGAGAGGCTGGTATTTTCCTTTTAAATTGTATAATAAATTTAAGAACTAAGATAATAGTAAGAGAGGCTGGTATTTTCCTTTTAACTTGTATAATAAATTTAAGAACTAAGATAATAGTAAGAGAGGCTGGTATTTTCCTTTTAACTTGTATAATAAATTTAAGAACTAAGATAATAGTAAGAGAGGCTGGTATTTTCCTTTTAAATTGTATAATAAATTTAAGAACTAAGATAATAGTAAGAGAGGCTGGTATTTTCCTTTTAAATTGTATAATAAATTTAAGAACTAAGATAATAGTAAGAGAGGCTGGTATTTTCCTTTTAAATTGTATAATAAATTTAAGAACTAAGATAATAGTAAGAGAGGCTGGTATTTTCCTTTTAACTTGTATAATAAATTTAAGAACTAAGATAATAGTAAGAGAGGCTGGTATTTTCCTTTTAACTTGTATAATAAATTTAAGAACTAAGATAATAGTAAGAGAGGCTGGTATTTTCCTTTTAACTTGTATAATAAATTTAAGAACTAAGATAATAGTAAGAGAGGCTGGTATTTTCCTTTTAAATTGTATAATAAATTTAAGAACTAAGATAATAGTAAGAGAGGCTGGTATTTTCCTTTTAACTTGTATAATAAATTTAAGAACTAAGATAATAGTAAGAGAGGCTGGTATTTTCCTTTTAAATTGTATAATAAATTTAAGAACTAAGATAATAGTAAGAGAGGCTGGTATTTTCCTTTTAAATTGTATAATAAATTTACGAACTAAGATAATAGTAAGAGAGGCTGGTATTTTCCTTTTAACTTGTATAATAAATTTAAGAACTAAGATAATAGTAAGAGAGGCTGGTATTTTCCTTTTAACTTGTATAATAAATTTAAGAACTAAGATAATAGTAAGAGAGGCTGGTATTTTCCTTTTAACTTGTATAATAAATTTAAGAACTAAGATAATAGTAAGAGAGGCTGGTATTTTCCTTTTAAATTGTATAATAAATTTAAGAACTAAGATAATAGTAAGAGAGGCTGGTATTTTCCTTTTAAATTGTATAATAAATTTAAGAACTAAGATAATAGTAAGAGAGGCTGGTATTTTCCTTTTAAATTGTATAATAAATTTAAGAACTAAGATAATAGTAAGAGAGGCTGGTATTTTCCTTTTAACTTGTATAATAAATTTAAGAACTAAGATAATAGTAAGAGAGGCTGGTATTTTCCTTTTAACTTGTATAATAAATTTAAGAACTAAGATAATAGTAAGAGAGGCTGGTATTTTCCTTTTAAATTGTATAATAAATTTAAGAACTAAGATAATAGTAAGAGAGGCTGGTATTTTCCTTTTAAATTGTATAATAAATTTAAGAACTAAGATAATAGTAAGAGAGGCTGGTATTTTCCTTTTAACTTGTATAATAAATTTAAGAACTAAGATAATAGTAAGAGAGGCTGGTATTTTCCTTTTAACTTGTATAATAAATTTAAGAACTAAGATAATAGTAAGAGAGGCTGGTATTTTCCTTTTAACTTGTATAATAAATTTAAGAACTAAGATAATAGTAAGAGAGGCTGGTATTTTCCTTTTAAATTGTATAATAAATTTAAGAACTAAGATAATAGTAAGAGAGGCTGGTATTTTCCTTTTAACTTGTATAATAAATTTAAGAACTAAGATAATAGTAAGAGAGGCTGGTATTTTCCTTTTAACTTGTATAATAAATTTAAGAACTAAGATAATAGTAAGAGAGGCTGGTATTTTCCTTTTAACTTGTATAATAAATTTAAGAACTAAGATAATAGTAAGAGAGGCTGGTATTTTCCTTTTAACTTGTATAATAAATTTAAGAACTAAGATAATAGTAAGAGAGGCTGGTATTTTCCTTTTAACTTCTACCTGAAATAAAAAAAGGACATGGTTTTGATTAGAATAAAAAAATGGAAAGATGAGTTTTCAGTGCAAGCTTGATATTTCTTACATATAAAATTAACAAGCCTCACTTTAAACAGTAGATAATGAATTTCAGTTCCATTTACCTGGCACTAGATTTTAAAATGCAACAAAACACATTCAAAGCCTGCAAGCAAATAAGAAGACTAACTCAAAGACTGAAATGTTTCACATTCCCAGTGTTAAAAATCTCAATATCAGCTTAGTCACTACATTAAACTAAATAATATTTTGGAGAATATAAGAGATGTTTAGGCTTATGATTTAAAAAATAAAGTTAACATCTATTATTTTGTTTCAGATAAGAATAATTGTTTCAGGCACCCAATATAAAAATTTATTTTGTAACAAAGGAATTTGAGTAATTTGAAAGTATTAAAATTTCTTTGTCTTTTGCACAGCTCTTGAAATGTTCTTTTGAGATTTCTATTAATAAATTATACACGCACACCCACACCCACACACACACTCATCTATATATATATATATATATATATATATATATATATATATGCTTGAAATATGCATTTTTTACTGTTTTAATTCACTTTTGAGAGAAAATTCTGTAAAAATAAAAACTAATATATCAATTTTAAATCCTGCTTACTCCAAAATTATCTTCCTTTTACTCGTATAATTTTATTAAAATATTTTGCTTTTAAAAATTAATTTGGTATATTACAGTTGATGTGGCCATTTTGTAAAGAGAGGAAGAGAGAGCAAAGAAAACAGAGAAGGGAACATTGTGCCAAGAAGCTCTTGTAAATGGAGACTGGAATATAAATGATGGAGGAAGGTGGGAAAAAATATAAAAGAAGCAATGGCTGAGATAATATAAGGAAATAAACCTGTACATGAAGGAATCTAGTAAAGGCTGCATTTAAAGTAATAAGTTGTAGAGTGATGCAAAGCAGGTAGGAAAGTGTTGGGAAAGGATAGGAAAAACCTACACGGTAAATATATGCGAAAAGAAGGATGGGGTCATTAATCAGTATGAAGTTAGCAAATCAGAATCTGCCAAGTCAAAACTCATCCGATGGAGTCAAGCTGTGTAGCTCACCTTGTGCTCTCCGACTTTAATAGGATAATAACATTTTCCCCTGTCGGAAGTGTATGAGGCTAAAGTAAAGGGGGAGTTGCACGTTAGAAGAAAGGATATTGAAGGGAGGAGGTGAAGAAAAAAAAACAAAACAAAAAATACACTTGCCAAAACTGTGTAGCTGTACCTGTCATAGCAATAGATGAAGATTGTGAGCAAACATATTACTGGACCTGTTCACTGGTGCAGGTATAATAGAATAAGCAGTTATTGGCTGGTGTGTAGACAAAGAGCAACGTTAAGTGACCCAGGAAATAGATGCTGATGAAGAGAAAGGTAGGGGTTAGCATTTATTTAGGGGTCACTGCTTTTGTATTCTTCATGAAAATAAAAGTCATTATTTGTAGAATTATGAAATGACAAAATTGGACATCCATTCCAATCAAATGTCAGTTATGACAATGCATTTTTGATTTGTATATTTGTCCACAAAAATTATTTCAAGATTATATATATATATATATATATATATATTACTGTAAATGTTATAGTGGATACATGAGTTTGAGTAGACAGAGCTGGTTTAAAAGAAAAATGTAAACCAATGTCTACCAACCTTAGCATTCGAATTGTTTGATTTGTTTCTATAGCTTATCAACCATTTGCAGGTTTTTTAATACCAAGAAATACTTTTAGATTAGAAGAATGTTTTGTTTTTTTGGCAAGATAATAATGGTTTAGTGAATATAAGTCTTACTAATTAACTAATAGCTGAAGAGAGAAAAGGTGGACTCATACCTTGCTCGAGGTTATTTTTGCATAACTAAATATAATGAACTCAACTGTTAGTGGAACTTGGCTTTCTGATTAACAACCCTGAACCATCATCCATTACATCATCCAAACATCCATCTGGTATTGACCAGGCTTGATGTTGCTTAACTTCAGTTATTGTATGGAAACTGGAAAACAGCTGAAATAATAAAGCAAATTAAATTCAAAATTTAGTAGTGCTGGGTTTTTAAATGTAACATTACTTAAAATCCAAGTTGGCTACTCTAAAATACAGACATGTATATGAAAAATGAAAACTTGGTTGCATCTGGCGGGTAAAGTAAAAATGAATAAGGTTCCAAATGCATTCAAAATAGTAATTTATCATTGAAAGGGAAAAGAATAAGCAATCGGATTGATTTCATTATTTTTAATTAAAGCGAGTAGTGCCATATTGTGTTGTGGTGCAGTGGATATCAACTCAGAACAAGAAATCAGAGAGTCAAGTTTGCATTCCAGTTGAATTTGTTGTATTCGCTTTCATGCAAATGGCCTTGGGAAAGGTAGTAAACCATCTCTTCTTTCTCCAGCTATGGGTTAAATAGCAGGACAGATTGGGCTCTACAGCTTTGGTTGACGATCAGTGAAAGTAATGGCAACCTGAATTATTATGTGATGTCTGTTTTTCAATATGGCAGTGAATGCTGGACAATATCATCAAAGATGAAGGGAAAACTTGAAGCAGCCGAAATGTGGTTCTAAAGAAGGATGCTACGAATATCATGGACTGAGCATGTGAGCAATGATGAGGTTTTAGAAAGCATGGAAATGAAAAGGAAATTAATATTGATGAAAAAAGCATTAGGAAAAGACAGCTAAAGTTCTCGGGACATGCAATGAAAAAGGAAGGCTTAGAGAAACTGATACTCACAAGTCAGAGGGATAGAGAGACAGTGGAAAGCAGCAGATAACATATTTGAAGGGTCTGAGCAGGTGGATGGCAGAGCAGGGTTTTGGGTGGAATGACAGGAGAAAACATGCTAAGAGCTACCATGGATAGGGAAATGTGGAAGGCCATGATCACCAATGTCCTGAAGGGATATGACACATAGAAGAAGAAGAAGAAGAAGAAGAAGAAGAATTGTGGGGAAATCTTCTGCCAGTCATATCTTGAAAGAGGCATGACAGCCCAAGCATGTATCATGTATGATACTTTATTAAGTGCAAGATCCTTATTATACTAATGAGGCCACTGTTTTGTAAATGCTAGCTGAAGCATTTTGGTAGATTTTAAAAAGCTTTTGGCTTGCTTTAAGATTAATATATTTTTCTTTTTTCGTTTCAGTGATCTCAGATTAGAGAGAATCTTCATAGTCATCATACTTTTTGTTATTTTTTAAATTGTTTGTACTGTTCTCCTCATCTTTATTGCAATGTTTACAATGTTTCAGCCATTGTACATTTTAGTCTTCTTCAGGTCCTAGGAATTTGAAACCAAACTTTTTATTTTATTCATTGTGGTATATCATTCTCCATTCCATGTTTGATGCCACTTCTGGATGTAGCATTGCACTTCCAGATGTCCTCAAGGGCACACAGTCCATAAGCATCAGTTAGATCCAGTGGCTTGACCCAAAGAGTAGTGAGTTCAATACCTGGCTACAGCAGTGGTGAACAAATAATTTAGAGTTGGGTGAAAAGGGAGATAGCTACATGACACCCAGAAGGGGCATACAAAATGAGAAGGATTTACCCCAAAATAATGGATTCAGTACAAAATTCCTAGCACCTGAATAAAGCTTGAGTGTACAATGGCTGAAATGTTGTAAACATGGCAATAAAGATGAGTACAATAGTCCAAACAATGTAAATAATGTAAATACTACCTCATCTCAGAAGTATAGGCAAGTACTTTTAGTTTTTTTTTGTTTTTTTTTTTACAAATATGAGTCAGCTGGGTATATGTCATTAAAATCTCCAGGTTTAGATTTGCAGACAATTAAATTTCAGTGAAATAAGTTCCATATACTTTTTCTGCAGTAGACTGGTTGCCAGCCAAGGCTATAGAACCCAAACTGTTCTGTTATTTAACCCATAACTGGAGGGAAGAGACGGATTAATACTTTTCCCAAGTAAGTGAAAGCAAGGAATTCAACTGGCATTTGAACTCAGCTCCCCAATTTCTTGTTCTAAGCCAATATCCACTGCACCACAATGCACATTCACAGAAAGTAATGGCAACCTACTGTGGGATAATATTCTGCCCAATGAGTCATGTCTCTTTCGAGACATAATTGCCCAAGCGTGTATCACATATAGCACTTAACTGACTGAAGTTCCATATATGCTGAAAGAAATAGTTTGAAGATTACACAGTAATTCCCTTTTTAGAATAAAGAAAAGTTTTAACAATTAAAAAATAATAATAATCTAATTACAAAATCTGTTGGCTGCAAGCTAAAAATATTGTAAGCGTAACAGTTTTTCTGCATTTCCTGAAAATTTATCAGAACAATTTCTATGAAAATGTTTAACATTTTCATGGTAATTGTTCTGATAAATTTTCCTCTTTAGTAGTTTGACTTTATGATTTAAGTGCAGTACTAGATTGTCTGATAGGTCCCATTTTACTCTTGAAATTGCTAAGTGCAACTCTATAATGATGGCTTTTTCTCTCTTGATTTTTGCTTGTGGAACTCTCTTCTGGCTTCTTGCTTATCTGTCAACTATGACCTTTAAATATTTAAATGCAATTTCAATTGTTCTCTTTTGTCTTCTTGAACATTGTTTTTTTAAGGTCTTCCCTCTCCTAAGTGTTTTCCCTGTTTCTTTCACCTTGCATTTTTACTGCCTGAATTGAGATGAAATGATTTCACAAAATGGATTATATAAAGGATAACATACAACATAAAAAAGCAACAAATAAGGAAATAGAATATTTTAGTTAAATTGTTTGAAACAATCATCTCCAATGAATTAGTCATGAGAAGATTTCTAATGCAGGAGTAGATATGTTTGGCTGTCACCTTATTCACACTCCTTCTCAGTTTTTTAATTAGGAGATTTTTATCATGTTTCCTATTTTGGACTGTGGTCGTGGTTCCATCTCCTGAAATCTCATTTTCTTTCGCTCCCAGTAACCTTCTGCATCCTAGTGGTATTATCACCTTTGCTTAGAGGGAAATGTGACAAAAAAGTCTTTTTGAAGATTGCAAGACATAATAATTGAAAAAAAAAACAGATAAAAAAGCCATTTTGTCTTAATAAGAAACAAAACAGACACATTTATAAATATCGTAATCTTTTTTTTTTTTTGTTGAATTTATATAATAAAATGCTAATGCTTATATAATCAATCCCATTTAGTGTCTGGCAGCCATTTTTGATCAGTATATCCCTGAATTATTTCACATATTTAGAATTTAAAATTTGAGTTGAAATATGAATTAAATCCAACAAAATGATTGAATAAAGAACAAGCAAGAATTGTTTTCTGTTTGACATGTTTCCCTATTTATTTAGCTCCATCAAAAATTTTGAGAATGAAATGATTTGATGCTATATTTAAGTTTTCAAATCTGATGTTTTGTTTTTGTTGGTTATGTAGACATCTTATATTTATTAGCATTAGCGTTTCTGTCTATATCAATCTTTAAATTCTATGTTTGTTTTGTTTTGTTTTTATTGGTTGTTTAAGCATCACATGTCTGTTGGCATAAGTGCTTTTGTATATATCAAATTTTGAAATTAAATTTCACCTCTTAACTATTAGGTGCATATTTTAGCTTCACAGGATGTCAGTAGTTGTGCTAAAATATAAACAGAGTGGAGAGTCAACCCAGTTGTGCATAGGATATGCACAACTGGATGAGTAGAAGTTATACAAGTATCTAGCCTGAGATGGAAAAGAGAGAAAGTTTCTCACTGTGCAAGAGGATTTATGATCTAAGAACATTTCCAAAGCCCCAACACCTTTGCGATGATATTAAATGATCAAGCATGTGAGCAATGATGAGGTTTTAGAAAGCATGGAAATGAAAAGGAAATGACAAAAAGCTAAATAAGCAATTGTTTGACATTTTTACAGTCTTCATCTTTTTTCATTTAAGGACAGAATGTTCATAAAATAATTTAAGGATAGAATGTTCATAGAATAAAACAAACATTTCCCTGATGTGAAGAGGAAGCATGTATTTATAGTATAGAAATATAATTTAACTTGATTTTGTATATACCACTCTCATATACACTTGAAAGTTCCTAATGCAAATAGTAATGTTAGATGTTTCCTTCTAAGAAAGCAGTTGCCATTTATTGACTGAGAAGCCAGTGTTACTTTCAGTTGAAATTTATGAAAACTGTCTTTTGTATACCACAAAAAAACATAAGTAAAATCATATACACATATTTACATGTGCCCCACAGAGAAAAATGCAGCAAGTGAAAAGACAACAAAAACATAGAAGAAACTCCATATTATATTTAAACCCTGTGTTTCTGGAGAAGCCATGTTTAGGAATCCAGATTAAAGTAGGCCATATTTATTTACTATCTCTCAAGTAAAAACATATTTCATGAAAAGGAAATGGTGTATCTTGGACTTTTCTAAAATTGACAGCAGCTTGTCGCAGATGGTTTTCTTTCATATTTGAAGATATGTCTCCAAACAAAAAGCTCCATGGGTTTCTAAGCTGTGCAACATGCTGGAAGAAGCAGATTTAACCTCAGTCTGGGTCCCTTGTAATAGGGTGAAAAAACAACTGATAAAAACCAACTGAAAGACAGCCACTTTCATCACTGGATGTATTAACATGACTTATTGTGACTAAATTGCATTTTGTGTCCCCAAAACACACTTTCCAATATTGATGAGTTTTAATATTTTGTTAGAGCTAGTGTAGAATGTTAATATCTTTTTTTCTGTCACTATTTTCTTATTGAATTACATGTGATATCCATTTTAGTAGTTGCTAAATTTAAAAGGCTTCTAGTGATGTTGTTGTTGCTAATTGCTACAGTTCTCTGTAACTCTGTAAATAGTGTTAGTGCATGAGATTCAATGAAGGATGGTCCTTGTTAAAATCTACATGATTCATTTGCTCAGAGCCATTTTTAATCATTGATATTAGAAAATGGTTGCATGCAGCTAGTAGTTTAAATATTTCTGAACAAATTTGGTTTGATGCATGTCATTCATGTTATTGTCTTGATCTGACAACTCTATTTAAGAACAGAATATATTTTCATATTAAAAAAAAAATAAAATAAGTGACTGGCATCCAATTTTGTGACTCCAGATAAAAGACATTTCCTGATGACTCCAAAAATATTAGACTTATTTCATTTGAGAGTACCATTTTAACTTATTCCTGGAATTTTGATTTCTGCTTTCTCTACCACAGGAGAACGTTTCTGTCCTTATATTAGTTTGTCTTAGATCTTTTTATGCATTTGCATTCTTCAGATAATTTTTCATACTTCATAAAAAGTTTTATAATTTTCTTTAATCTGTTATAAAGAAGTTATATTAGTTTGTTGTAATTCTTTTTATGCATTTGCATTCTTCAGATAATCCTTCATACTTTATAAAGAAAAAAAAAGCTTCATAATTTTCTCTAATCTGTTATAAAGAAGTTGTGAGATTCACTTGTCACCGTTGTGGCCAAAATTTGTATGAAAATCTTTATCAGTGCCTTGAGGCTTCTTTAAGGAAGTGGGTGCCATAATGAAAAAAAAAAGGCTGTCTTCCAATTTCCAGTCCCTTATCAAACCTGTTAATCACACCTTTGGAATTTTAAAGTACTCATTTTTCAGGAAGGTGTTTACTTTCTTAAGCATTCAATGGAAAATAGAAAATATTTACTGTTTACTTTTGGTTTGATATTAAATTTAATAAGAAAATGTAATTTATGTAAGAAATATTTATATGGTTGGATGCTGCAAATATTTATATGGCTGGATATGGCAAATGTTGTATTTATATATCCATATCATACACTATTTTACCCCAAGGAAGGTAATAATGTCACTAAGATGCAAGAAATTACTGGGAGTGAAAGAGAATGAGAAGGCTTTAGAGAAGAGAAATGACAATAATAGAACAGATAGGCAGGAAGATTGTGATTAATGTTGTATTTAAATTTTGGAAGTGTGTGGAGATCAAGGAAGGAAGAGGAGAAATGCAAAAAAGAAACTATTAGAATAGAACTGATGGTAAAATCCAGCTATTTCAGCAGCAAAATGATGGGACCTAGTTGCCAATTTAGTAATTTAATTAAGAATAGAAAAATTTATCCTAATTCATCATTATTTTTTGCTATTTTTACATCATTGGTGAACTCCTATGACAGTTGTTTTAAAGAATGTCTGCCATTTTGAATGTCTTTAACCTATAATTTCTTGTGAGTCACAAGGCTCCTTGAGAAACTATCTTTTAATAAAAACTCAGTGCCATTAACTAGTAATTCATCCACTCATGTGGTAAAAAATTTCATGCAAGCTCAACCACCGCTGACAATTTTTCCTACCCAATTCCACCTAGAACTCTTAAGTTAACCTATAGTATAGTTTTTCCTAATGATGTCACACACTAGTATTTTTTAAGAATAGGTTTGTATGAATAGAACATGTATTCTTTGTAAGAAATCAGTTTCTAGATCAGATTTTCTTGATGTAATTTTGTAAAGAGAAGTTTTGTTGAGAGTCAAATGTATTGATGTTAATAATTTTTTTTTCAAAAAATGTGTTACTGATATACTTATCAAAAAAAAAAATTTTTATACTTTCATAGTGTTTTGACCTTAGCTTGGGAGTTAACTATTTGTCCATAGTCGAGACCCTGACAGGTGTTACCATCCTGGGTCAGGATGAACCTGTGAACAACAGCAATTAAGAGGTGGTTTTACACTCCTCAAAACCTCCTGATCAGAGGTGTTGCTACAGGATGTAGTTTATCTTCACCACACTTAGATCATCTCCACCCATGGAGGTTGTAGCTGTCAGGAAAGCAAGTATACTGAAGGGAGTTCCACAGGAAGGAAGTGTGAGAAAAGAAGCTGATTGAGTAGAATTGTTACCTGCATTTGGTTGATTTAACTGCAAAAGGGTGGGACCTTGTTGTCAGTCTGGTTGCATGAGTAAATTTTTGTAGAGGGGGCACCAGTGACCTAAGTTTGTCAGAGCAGAAGTGATGAAAATATTTGTAGAAGAGACAGAGGGAAGCCACATCCTGCTGGTGAGAAACTGGCTGGAGTCGAGCTGCCAGGTCAAGACCAATCATATTACAGATTCTCCTTTGGAGTCTGTTGAGAACACTGAGATGAACAGCAGGAGCACCTGACCTAACCAGCAGTATTCCATGCACAGACAGATGGTTGACTTGTATATGTGCAAGATGAATTCAGGTAGAAAAACTTTCTGGCCCGACACAGTGACCCAGCCTTCCTAGCAGTAGATTTGGCTATTGACTCAATGTAATGATTCCACTTGAGGTTGGAAGAGAGGGTAACACCAACAAGGCACAGTATGTTGCTGTCAGGTAGACTCGCTTGGTCCATCCTTATGGGTAGCAGGAGAGGTTGCCATTGATGGTTGACAGATAGCAGTTTTGTTTTCAAAGCACTGAAATTTACAAGCCACTTCTTATGGATATTTCATTTAAATTCCTGGAGGTTGTAGCCATCAGGAAAGCAAGTATATAGAAGGAAGTTCCACAGGTGGGAAGTGTGAGAAAAGAAGCTGCTGGAGTAGAATTGTTGGCTACATTTGGCTGATCTAACTGTAAATGAGTTGGACCTTGTTGTCAGTCTGGTTGCATGAGTAAATTTTTGTAGAGGGGGCACCAGTGACCTAAGTTTGTCAGAGCAGAAGTGATGAAAATATTTGTAGAAGAGACAGAGGGAAGCCACATACCGCTGGTGAGAAAGTGGCTGGAGTCGAGCTGCCAGGTCAAGACCAATCACATTACAGATTCTCCTTTGGAGCCTGTTGAGAATACTGAGATGACCAGATATGACAAGAGTATTCTATGCACTGTCGGATGGTTGATTTGTATATGTACAAGATGGATTCAGGTGGAAAAATCTTTTTGGTTCGACACAGTAACTTGACTTTCATATCAGTGGATTTTTATAACTAACCCATACACTAAGTCCTTTAAAGTGTTTTGTATTTGCTAATTACTTGATACCAATTTATTGACTTACATTAATCACATTAGTGACTAAATGATCAAAGATTGAAACTGATATGATAAATCTAATTTATATTCTTAAAGAAGAAATCTGCACTTCTCACAAAAACAAATACGTATCCTGTGCTGTCTGGATTGAAATATTGTCATTTTATTCAGATCAGGATTTCTATCTTTGCTTCATTTACATTATTTACACACAAATTATTATCTTTATCTTTCTTGTTTTTATCACAACTTTTTGGTCATTATACCCCTCAGCTTTCATCAATGATTAAAATATTATGACAGAGATGATGACAATAGTCCACATGTAAATAATGATATCCCTTTTTCCCAGAAATTCAGGTAGAAGGATAGATGGATGGGGAAGAGAGAGATTCATGCTTTCCTATGGACATTTGTGTGAAAGTGAATGCAACAGATTAGGCTAGAATTTGAACTTGGCTCAATGGAATCAACTTTCAAGCTGATATATATATTACATCAACCACACATCCTAACCAATACTACACAATGTAATAATGAGAAATGATAACAAGCCACATTTTAAGAAGGATAGAGTAAAATGCAGTAGAATGTGCAACATACATGACTGAAAAATTTCATATCAAATAAAGGATTCACTTCAAAATTTTCTGAATGTTTACCAGATTGACACTTACATAAAGACTTAAAACACTGTGATAATAACAACAAAGATGAGGATATTAGTCCAAATATAAATAATATAAAAATATGTTAACTCTTCATTTTAGCAATTCAAACAGAATTTAACTATTTATAATGTTACCCATTTCCAAAATTATTAAGCCACATCACGCTGGCACTTTAGTAATTTCCAAATCAAATTGAAACATTGTGATAATAAAAACAATGATAAGGACATTAATCCAAATGTAAATAATGATAATTCCTCATTCTAGAAATTCAGGTAGATATTTAAAGCAGTAATTTCTCCAACACTAAAAATTCTAGGTTTCGATGGTCACTGAAGATAAAACTAGACACTTTATTATCAGTGGAGTAAGAAATTAGTCAAAGACGTTCTTATTAAATTTTATCAATACTAATTAAATGAAAAGTATAGAAAAGAAAACCATCTCATTAATTATGGACATCAAAGTACTAGTTCATTGATATGATCTATTTTTCTAAGAGAATTTGTTAAAGTAACTTATTGAGGAACAAATTTAAAATTTTTGTTCATTTAGCAAAGTCAGAATTTGAAGACATTTATGATAAATTTCAGTTTTTCTTGCTTCATTTAACAGTCATCTGACCTTTATGTAAAATAATGATTACATTGGGGAACAAATTTTAATTTTTTGTCTACGGAATAAAAACAACAAAGATGAGAATATTAGTCTCTAAATAAATAATATTTTCTCATCTTAGAAATTCAGACAGAATTTGACTATTTTCAGTGTTAACCATTCCCCAAATTATAAACCAACATCATGTTGGCCCTTTATTATTTTTCCACATCAAACTGGAATGTTGTGATAAAAACAACAAAGATAAGGATATTAATCTAAAAATAAATAATGATAATACCTCATATTTGAAATTCACACAGAATTTGACTTTTCTCAATCTTATTCATTAATATTATTACCCAACTTTAATAATTTCTACATCAAATTGAAATGTTGTAAAAAAAACAACAAAGATGAAGATATTAGTCTGACTGTAAATGATGATAATTCCTCATCCCAGAAATTCAGACAGAAATCATTTTTGCTTTATTTAGTACATTTTGATTGACAGGTTTTTTGGTTTTCTACAGGGATATATCCGTCGCATATAGTTATCTTTGAAAAAAAGAATAATAAAAAAAGTCAATCATATCCACACATTTTTTTTCCATTTGGTAACTTTTGCCCCAATTAGGACAATTCACAGATCCAAGTAACAAAGAAATATTGAATGAAGTACAAGTCTTCATTACTTGGATCTGAGAATTATTCTAATTGGCGACATGCATTAACGATAAAAAAAAAATGGATTCAATACTGGTTTCTGGATAGAGATTACTGGACATGACAAATCTGAGTATGACCAAAGAATGCATTAACCAAACCATTGGAATAATAAAAGGAAAGGCATTGGTAGGGATATGAATAATTTATAGAACTAATTTGTGACTATTCTCTAAAATTTCTGCATAAATCATCCCAAAATTCATCTATAGCCCTGGGTTTCAAGACTTAGCTACACTTGCGAAATGAGTAAAGCTCACAATATTTAATTTGAAATTTGTTTCTCTTTACATTAGCCCAATCTATTTTAAAAGTAATCGTCAACTCTAAAAGCTACTAAGGGTTTAATTTTGAAGTGTTCTTTTCTTACCACCATGTATTTTATCATTTTGTAATTAAGAGTCAATTTTTTCTTCTCCATTTACTTGACTTCTTCTTCTTCTTCTATGTGCCCTGTACCTTCAGGACGTAGGCGATCATTGCTCTCCACGTCTCCCTATCCCTTGTTGGCTCTTAGTATGTTTGCTCCTGTTGCTCCTGGCAACCCCAGTTCTGTCATCCATCTGATCAGTCCCTGCAAATATGTTATCCGTGCCTTCCTCTGTCTCTCCTTCCTTCTATCTGTCCAGTCAGTATCAGGTTCTCCAGGCTCTCCTTCCTCATTGCATGTCCCAGGAACTTCAGTTGTCGCTTCCTGATGCTCAGCATCTATTTCCTTTTTGTTGCCATTCTTTCTAACACCTCGTCGTTGCTTGTATGCTCAGTCCACGATATCCGTAGCTTCCTTCTGTAGAACCACATTTCGGCCGCTTCCAGTTTTGTCCTCATTTTCGATGATATTGTCCAGTATTCACAGCCGTATTGAAGAACTGACATCACGTAGCAGTCTAGCACTCTTTTCTTCGTTTCTATTGAGATTTTCCTGTGTGTTAGTATTTTGCTCATCTTCTGGAACGTGTCCTTTGCCATGCCAATTCGCCTTCGGATCTCCGTGTTGCACTTTCCATCTCCTGTTAGAACACTTCCTAGGTACTTAAATTCTTGTACTTGTTTGATTTTGTTATCCTCCACCTGTATTTGGCATTTTGGGTTGTATCTTTTGCTGATGACCATGCACTCAGTTTTCTTAAAGTTTATTTGTAGTCCCTTCTTGTCACTCTCCACTGCTACTTTCTGTATAAGGTCTTGTAGTTTCCTTTCCGTGTCCGCAATCAGCACTGTATCGTCCGCATATCTTATGTTGTTCAGGTTGTGGCCTCCAATAGCAAACCCTGGCATGTCATCTAGGGTCCTCAAAATATTCTCACTGTATAGGTTGAACAAATCCGGTGAAAAGACACATCCTTGTCTTACGCCTTTGTCTATCTTTGTTTATCTACTGAGGTCGTTACCTGTCCGTACGCAGGCCATTTGCTGCTAGTAGAGATTATTGATTATTCTTATGTCTTTGCCAAAAATGTTGAGATTGCTCAGCATCTCCATCAGTTCTTTGTGTCGTATTTTGTCGAATGCCTTCGCATAATCAATGAAGCACAGGTACAAGTCTTTCTTCATTTGTAATGCCCTTTCAGAGAGCATCCTAATCATGAATATGGCGTTCCTTGTTCCAGTGTCCTTGACGAACCCGCACTGTTCCTGCCCTATCTCTGGCCTGATTCTGCTTCTTGCTCTATTCATCAGGATTCTGACAATCAGTTTTGTAATGTGACTCATTAAGCTGATAGTTCTGTGTAGTTTGCACTCGTTTGCACCAGGTTTCTTCGGCAGCGCTATAAATATCGACTTGCATAGGTTGTTTGGTATTATTCCGCTGCTATAAATTTCGTTTATTATGTCGGTAATCTTTTCTATGCCATATTCTTCTAAGGCTGTCAGCAGCTCTATCACTATACCATCTGGGCCAGGTGCTTCGTTTCTGTTCATTTTGGCCATTGCATCTTCCACTTCGGATTTTAGTATTTCCGGTCCATCCATCTCCTTGTGTATTCTTGGTTGTTCTCTCTTGTCGCAAAAGAGATCCTTTATGTATTCTTCCCATCACTGGAGTATTTCCTCTTTCTCTAATATGATTGTCCCTTCCTTGGATTTTATGCATCCTGTTGAGGAGCAGGTTTTTTGTCCTGTCAGTTCTCTTATCTCTTTATGCATCTCTGCTTTGTTGCTCCTCACAACTTCCTAATCAGAGGCCTTGCTGCTAGATGCAGTTTATCGTCATACCCAGGACCAATTTATGATATATCAATTCTGATATGGCTTTGTTGTTGCAAAATAATGTTTAATGAAAATTAAATCTGCTGGTTCATTTTATTAGAATATATACATAAAATATGTTGAAAATGCAACTAGAGTCTTTAAGGATATTTATTTAAAGTAATGTTATTGGTTTCACAGTTCTATCATTTTCAAAAAATTAAATTGAAATGGAGAGATGTATGTTCCATGTTGAGACATATCATGGCCTGGCCACACATCTCTCCATCTCAGTTTAACTTTTAAAAATATTAGAACTGTTAAACCAGTAACATTACTCTAAATAAATATTCTTAAAGACTCTAGTTGCATTTTCAACTTATTTTCCCTATACTGTTGCCTGTGTAGGACCCCAAAAACTTACTTCCATATATATATATATATATATATGAGGAAATCTATAAAACTGAACAATAATGTGTTTTCTGTATGTTCTATTTTGGATGAAAGCGTTACTCCCCAGTCTTTTAACATGTACTATTGTGATAAATTCCCTTAATATTTTATAAGTTAATTTTGCCATGTTGCTTAAACATCTCAACACTGGAAAATGTTTATATAATTGATGTGTCACTGTCTGCTTACCTTTAGGTTTCATGTTCAAGTGAGGGAATGATTTACCCTTTAGTTTTATTTATCTATATGTTTTCAAAACACAAAAATACATAGTGAAAAAATAAACTATTATATATTTTTTCTGAATTAAATTACTCCCCAACTTGATTTCTGTTTGAATTTCTTGGATGAGGAGTTACTATTAATCATATACGGACTGATGTCTTCATCTTTGTTTTGATTATCACAATGTTTCGGTGACTGGGCTCTCTGGCCTTCTTCAGATATTTGTTGATCCTGGAAACCTTCAGGGAACCCTTTATTTAATCTATGAAATTAGATAGTTCTCATTCTAACAATATCTTTTCTTGTTCTGGACTGTATTGTGTCAGAAAATGAAGAATTAATGTAAGTTTGCCAAATTTCCAGTGGATGCCAAATGACTGTTAACACACCAAGTATACTTGTATGGGCAGTAGATGGATTCTTCTTGATCTTTGTTGGCTATTTCTGTCACTCATAACAGTAAACACAGGCTAATAGTAGCCAATTATTCCTTGCTTCAAGTACTAAATGAATGGTTATGAACACACTGACGGATACTAATCTAAATGGTTGTAACAAATTGTCCCAGTTTTACAACTTTAGAACACTAATTCTGAACTTGAGAGAACCCAAAATGAACTAAGGAACTGTTTTGTAATCAGCTTAAATACAGAATAAATCATTTGCAAAGACAATAAAGAGACACAGCCAGAACCTATCAGCTATTTCTGCTGTCTGACACAATAAGCACCTGCTAATCATGGCTGTTTGTCCTTGCTATATGTACTAAATAAAAACAAGTTGTGAAATCTCTAAATTTGAGCAGTGTAATGAGAACAATCTGCCCTCATAGATTAAATAATTGGTTCAATTTGAAATTCCTTAAAGGTTACTGAGATTGATACCTGAAGAAGACTGGAAGTCACTATGACTGAAACCTTGTAATAATAACAAAGATGAGGAGATTAGTCTTTAACTTGACATTTTGATTTTTCTTTCTGATGTTATGGTGTATTATACATTTTGATTTAGTACACATGACAATTTGGTTCTGAAATGGATTTCTTTGAAATTAAAAAAAAAAAATGTATCATTTGCCTAGGATAACTTACCCAAGAAAATCAACTTGGAGACATTGGATATTTTTCTTTCTTAATTGCAAATTTATCCTAACCAGTTTCTCCCCTGGGACAGTGTGATTCTTTCCTGTGGGTTAGCTGTCTGACTTGGGGGTTATATCTGCTATTTGAATGACAGCTCCATTAGCTGAAGGAAGAGAGCTTCTCCATAGCCTTTGCCCTTGAATTGTTGGTTATGGCCAAGTATTGAACCTCTTCTTACTGACAAAAAAAGCTTAGAGTAAATGCTTGGATTTCTTTTGAGTTGTTGATTAGATCACAAGGCACTGAAAACCATTTATGTCAGTAGATGTGACTGTATACTTCTATCTTAGAAGTAATTATAAAGCTACCTCCTGAGACTAGATCTTTTAAAAATGACCAATGACACAACTAAGCTTTCTCTTTTCTCACAGAATGTGTGCATATGTTTGCAGTCCATCTGCTTCCCCTTACCATCCACACAACTACCAACTCCATTTTGATTTCTGTAGCCATAAATTGTGCAAAGATCCCACATCGTCAGGACTGCCATCTCAGGACTTATGCTTTCATCCATATATTCCTCTTTTCTTTATTTTTTTATCATATCTTTTTTTTTCTTTTATTCTGTTTCCCCCTTCCTTTTGTTTAGCCACCCCTCCTGGTCTGCCTGGCTTTATGTCTGTCTCTTCATTTCTTTCATCTGGTTCACTATAAAATCTCCCATGTTGTCAGGCAGTCAATCAGAGTGTACATTGGGCATCAGGAGCATGGGCCTGAATTCACGTCACAATAGTCAGGTGCTCCTCGGAGATGTGATTAAAATTTCTAGTGTAGCTGCTTGTCATGGTCACGCTACTGCTGCTGACAGGTCATCTGCCACTTTCAGTGATCGGCTCTGGCCTTTTTGAGGGGACATACAATTAAGGGGAGGAAAAAAAACCTGGCATTGGACATGAGAGAATGAAAAAAAAGTGAAGAAATGGAAAGAAAGCCAGAGGGGAGGAAAATAAGAGAGAAAATAAAAAGAAGGACGAGAGAGCCTAAGGAATAAATTTTGATGGCAAAATGAATTGGCTGGATGGTATCTTTCTTATGGAATTTTCCAGTAGCATCAGCTTGAGATAGAGAAGGCCAACACACACACACACACACACACACACATATAAAAAATGCTAAGCATAATCAAGCATAACATTCTTTAAAAGTATAAAAAGCTGTCATAATACAAAAAGGACATTTGAGATTTTTCTTATTTCCATGCAAATAAACTGTTCAATAACAAAATGAATCATTATTGAAGAAACTTGATTTTGGATACAGACATATCATGAATGTGTCACTGATTTTATAAGTAGGCTTATGTATTCAAAAGTAATGTCACTAAAAAGACCCATGAAAGTTTTAGTTTACCTATTTTAATATTTTGATTAATTTTAATTTTTAAGTTAATGACTGAACAAGTTTGTGGTGAGTTCTATCACAATAAAATATATACAGAATTTTCCCTATCACATCATCAAATATTTGGGCTTAATAACTATAACAAAATATTGCAATAACAATCATGAAAAGATTCAAAATGAAAACTTTTTTCATTTCACTGAAACAGATTTTAAACACATCTATCTTCCATTCTTTCTTTATAAAACCAAGTAGTGTCTTTGATGTCTTCCCTTTCTTTCATCCATTTTCTTGCTGAAACCAAGATATCATTTCCATGTTTTTGTATGGTCAAAACAGAATAGTCAGTTATTTATGAGATATTGGCAGGGCATAATGGTTGTGCAAAATAACTAAGGAACTAACTACCAGAGGGAGGGACAAGCAGAACGAACTACTGTATCATACTCATAGGCATAAAAAACAGTTTGATCAGTTTTAATTCAATCATAAGCTGTCTGCTAAGTTCCCTTGAACCACTTTCCTGCAGGCATGAATTAATTTATTTCTGTATCAACACCAAAATGCACCCAAAAACATCCATATTGTATACTACTATGTTTACATGTTCACATGTTTGGAAATCACACTCAGCAATAGAACCTAACATTTTACAGGAGCTTGAAAATTAACAACTTTTCATTCCACTGAAAGAGTCTTTAAACACTTCTTTATGAAACCAAGTAGTGTCTTTGATATACTTTTTGACTCAATTAAAATAGTCTACTAGTCATGAGATATTGGCAGGAGATGGATATTCTCTTTTGCTATTCTGATACACCTTCAAATATGTGTGATTACACTATGCTAATTTGTTTGTTCACTTAGAGAGTTGAGTTAACAAAGACATCCGGAAGTGACATGGCTCATGGAATGAGAACAATATACCCTGATGATTGAAACAAAGGGTTTGGAGCAAAATTCCAATCACCTGATGAAGGCCAGAGTGTACTATGGCTGAAATGTGAATATGGCAATAAAAATGAGGACAACAGTCTGAACAATGTAAATAATATAAATATTACCTCACCTCAGAAGTGTAGACAAATAAAGAAAACTGTACTGCAATGCTGTGTTATATCTGCCCCACTATCTTAGCTGTGAATGCTCAGAATGGGACATGTGAGTAACAAGGAAGGTCTGAAGAAAAAAAAAACTAGAATGACATACAGTTAAAATCAAAAATAGAGAGTTGAAATTTCTGAGACATATTATGAAGAACGGGGTGGGGTGTGTAAAGACTCCTGAGAAGAAGGGACAGAAGGAAACAGTGAGCAACCTACCTAATGTGTGGGAACAAACAGTTATGCTAAAGTGTTAAATGCTGTTTGAGGCTACAAGAAAGTGAAAACTGCTTCCCTTGTATTCCATATGTTCTGTGACTATTAAATTATCCTAGGATTTTTACATGCTAAAATTTACCTTCCACCACTGCACACCCATAGCTTAGTAGTAGAATCCCCAAGTGATGTCAACTTGATTGGGTTTCAATCCTGGCTAGAAACAATTGGATGTCTAACTGTACTGATGATCTGTGATACAGCAAAACAGGACTGTCTGTGGATGACTATATATATATATATATATATGTGTGTGTGTGTGTGTGTGTGTGTGTGTATTCTAATTTTGTTATTACAGTGGTTTATAAAGGCATAATATCACTACACAAAAATTTTCATGTTTCAGAACAATACTGTTCTTCTTCAGGTGATATGTTAGAATAAATGGTGAAAATGGTTTAATTTTAAAATATAAGATGAATTCATAGTTATTTAGAAAATTAGGGAGTGTTAGTAGGAGAAAATGGTTTAGGTGTGTAAATATGGTTCAATCAGCTACTACCACTCCCTAATTTTCAACTACTACTACTCCTTAATTTTCTAAATAACCATGAATTCATCCTAAATTTTAAAAATAAATCATTTTCACCATTTATTTTAACATATCACCTGAAGAAGAACAGTATTGTTCTAAAACATGAAAATTCTTGTGTAGTGATATAATGCTTTTATAAAGCATTGTAATAACAAAATTGCAATATTAAGCTCTACTCTGTATCAAGCACTCTTTAAAAAGTAATTTTTTTTAATAATCATGTGGCCCCAAGCAAAGCATTTTACTGTCACAGTTATGCAGGGGATTACATAGGAGGAATGTTATGAGAAAGAGTGACAGGTTACAGGGTGTGTCAGGTAGAGAGTATGAGAATGCTGATGAGAGTGGGGTGGATGGAGAAAAAAGCATGAGAGAGAAAGGATGTAAGTTAATGAGATAGGAGATGACTATTGATTTACATTTAAATTCTTGGAGATTATAGCTGTCGGAAAAGCAAGTATGCAGAAGGGAATTCCACAGGCGGGAAGTGTGAGAAAGGAAGTTGATGGAGTAGATATGGCAGCAATATTCAATGCACGGTCAGATGGTAGATTTGTATATGTGCAGGATTGTTTCAGACAGGAAAAACATCCTGGCCCTACGCAGAGAACCAACTTTCTTAGCAGCAGATTTAGCTATGGATTCTATATAGTTATTCCACTTGAGATCTGATGTGAGAGTTTATCCAAGAAGGCGCAGTGTTTTACTTTCAGGGAGAGAAGCCTGATCCATGTTAATGGGCAGGAGGAATGATTGTCTGTGATGGTTGCTTGAACAGTGGGTTTTATTCTACATATTCTTTCACTTTTTTGTAATATTATATATATATATATATATATAACACCCATAGCCCAGAGGTAGAATCGCTGACTGGTGTCAATTTGGTCGGGTTTCAATCCTGAGTTAAAAGCAATCAGAGTCTAACCATACTGATGAGCTGTGATACAGCGAAACAGATCTGTCTGTGGATGACTATATATATATATATATGAGGGTAAATAAAAAATTAGCCACACTTTCACCATTCACACTTTTATATTCTGATATATACCTTCAAATATGTGTGATTACACTATGCAGATTTTTTATATCTCTGATATACGAGCATTTAAAAGTGGCACTGCCACTGAAAAAAATCTGAAACTTTGCAATATTTTTTCATGTGCTATGTTGTCTTACATTGATAATAATCATTGATTTCAAAAAAACTTTCATATGATAGTGAAAGAAAAAC
This sequence comes from Ascarosepion bandense, assembly GCA_037127315.1. Lineage (NCBI taxonomy): Eukaryota > Metazoa > Mollusca > Cephalopoda > Sepiida > Sepiidae > Ascarosepion > Ascarosepion bandense. The sequence continues at coordinate 190,447 of JBBBDQ010000294.1, read as the reverse complement.
TGGCAAACTTGGACATTTATACCCCCCCAAAAAAAAGACTGTGGCAAAAGGATGGTTTTTCCCTTGACACCGCTATTATTTTAACTACCTTCATTACTTTACAGTCCTTATTGTTCTAAAAGTGATGATTAGAATTCTAATAAAATTCCTCTTTGGTGCGCACTGCTAAACTTTTATGACGTGATGACAACAGTACCTACTATAAGCACACAAGAGCAGAAGACAGTGTGACAAATTTAAAGATAAGTAATGAATTCCTTGCATTCACTTATGTGCAAATACCCTTGGAGAAAGGTATTAATCCATCTCTTCTCTCCAGTTATGGGTTAAGTAACAGGATAGATTGGGTTCTATATCCTTGCTGGCAACCAGTCTACTGCATAAAGTAATGGCAACCTACTGCAGTATAATCTTCTGCCCAGTCAGTCATGTCTCTTTTGAGACATGATCACCCAAGCATGTATCAAATATGGCACTTAACTGACTGACTGAATGCTGAAAGTGTGGATAATTTTTTACTTATCCTTATGTATATATATATATATATATATATAGTCATCCACAAACAGTCCTGTTTCACAATATCGCAACTCATCAGTATGGTAAGACATCTGATTGCTTCTAGCAAGGATTGAAACCCAACCAAACTGACATCAGTTGATGATTCTACCACTAAGCTATGGGTGCTCAGTGGAGGAGGGTAGATTTTAGCATGTTATATACACGATGTAAATACATGTCAGTAGAGTGTTAAAATTGACTGCCAGAATCTTCAACTATCTTTCAGTCATAGAAAACTTCTCCATAGTCTTTATGTTCCAGCTATAGTATTGTCAGCATCTGTAGGTAGGACAGGAATTATGAATTTTCCTAATCTACAAACATTTTATTCACTTCCCTCAACAGAAATTCTAAATTATTTACTTTCACCAGTAATTTCTATCATATTCAAGTCAGGTTGGCCAATTTTCAAATTGTGCAATACCCTTTTCTTTTCAATATTTTATGGTTGACTTCAAAGTATAACTTGTTTAAAGATCTAACAATTTGAGTATACCTTGATATTTTGAGAATTTGCATTTCTTAAATTTTTCCATATGCTTACATTTTTACAGTATATTTTTGACTAAATTCTGATTTAAGAAAAGAGTCTTCACATACTTGGAAAAAGTTCAATTTGATATTAGTCTGAAAAAACGAGCTTTTTTCCTGTCTGAGATTATTCATATTTAGAAACATGCATTCAATTTATTTTTTTTACTGTCAAAATTCAGTTAGAAAGAAAAATCTTTCTAACTAAATTTTGAGAAAATAAATTATTTAATTATAGACAATGTTTTATAGCATATATGCATACAATATTTACAAAAATAAAGTTATTTTTAATTCTTTTGACTATTTTTCGCTGGTGTTACAATCATAATATTTCTTTTGTCCTATTAATAAAATTTGTTTTTATAACCAGATTTTGGTCACCCTGAAAACAATTGTCCTTCAGAAAACCATTTATGTATTTATTGCACAATATAGCAGAATACTCTGAGGGTAGAGACAAGTTCAATTTGGGGTTTACCAACCTGACAAAAGCAACAATAGTTCACCGTTTTTAAAATGCAACATTTTTTTTTTTTTTTTAATCATATCATCCCAAGCAAGGCGGTAATGCCACTGATGTGCAGGGGGCTACATAAGAGTGAGAAGATTAGAAAAGAGAAAAACCGGAAACCACATCCTAAACAGGAAACAATACCTGTTCAATAGACATGGGTGGAGTGTGAACCGGGCAATAGTTTAGTCTATCTACTCCAATTGAAAAAAAAAAAAACAGTGAGAAGATTAGAAAAGAGAAAAACCGGAAACCGCATCCTAAACAGGAAACAAGGGATGAGCCTCTTCACCTGTTCAATAGACGTGGGTGGAGTGTGAACCGCATTTGGTAATAAAATATATATTTGATATGTTTTTAAACAATGCTAAACTAATTTAAATTCATACTTTGCTTATATTTCAATACTTAAAATGTCCAAGAGTCCCTACAACATTTACTTGCTATCATTTTTTTAGTTTTTGTTAAAATCTTTATTATCTGTTATATTGTTATGGGAGTGTTTGGAAGAAAGATTTATTCTTCCATTTGAATTTCCCTGATTATATCTATGATATAATAACACTGATATTTCATGGATGGGATGTAATGGCTGAAAGGAAAAAGAATGACAAACATCATTTGTTCTCAGAGAGACTTTTATATCATTAAAACATATGCAGTATTATATATATATACATATACACAAGTGCTCCACACAGAGAATAATATATCATATTACTCTTTTACAGCAAAACCAATAAAATACAATTGCAACTTCTACTCTATCAGTTTCTTTTCTCATACTTCTCGCCTGTGGAATTCCATTTCCGTATTCTTGCTTCCCCAACAGCTGCAATCTCCAAGGATTTAAATGTAAAGTCAACTGTCATCTCTTAACTCTCTGACTTGCATCCTTTTCCCTCATGTTCTTTTCTCCGCCCACTCCACTCTCATCACACCAGTATTCTTATCCTTTTCTTACCCATTTGCTGACACCCCCTATAACTTGTTCCTCATTCTCATTGTTATATATCGACAAACAACAAACACGCATATATATAAAAATATAAGTTATATTTTTATTAATGACGATGTACCGAGTAGCCTAGTGAACAGAGAGTGAGAGCGCGCTTCCAAGGGTTGACGGGAGTGTCGTCTGTTGTGTCTCTCTCTCTCCTGCTACTCTGGTCTGTCTGTCCGGACTGTCTGGTGAATCCGTGCGCCGAGGTCTTTTTATAATCTCCAAACCGGGATTTTTTCTTCTGGTTTTTTGCCTCGCCCACGCACGCCCACGTAATTCTCAGAGACACCTGTTCTGTTTGCCTCTTGTAGCCATTTCCGCTACTGCCGGAAATAAGGTCAAACAAACATCCGTTCCTTTCAACGACCGGAAACGCCCCCGCTTGCATCAGCTTCCTCGGGTGGGCCCAGATTGTTATATTACATCATCACTTTCCTCCTATGTAACCCCTTGAACACCAGTGGCAGTAAAACTGCCTTGTTTGGGGTGAAATTATTTCAGAAAAAACCTGTATACCCAAATCAGAGTGTAAAAAAAAACAAAAAGGAAGTGTCTTACATTTAATATGTCGATATTCCTGTACCCTAAAAACCATTTTTAAGACTCCAGATTCAAACAGGCCATATTCATCTATATCCCGGGTGAGGCCATATTACATGAATGGGAAACAGTGAATCTTGGATTTTCCAAAAAAGGACTGTGAACTGGAGTTTCATTCTATATCTGGGAAAGATACATTCCCCAAAAAATGTGCCCAAAAACTTATAAGCTGCTGGCAAAGCAGATTTAGCCTCTGCAAAGGCAATGGGTGGAGATGGGTGCCTTGCTAAAGAAAGCATGCAAGTGACCTGACAAAGCAGCTGTCATGTGACTCCCTGATTTATCTTATCTAAAAGGAGATAAGTACCTTCTGTGTCTCTACAATATATTTAAAATATATAGAAAACATTTAGATTAACACATTCTTTGATTTATCATTAATCTATCTATTCCTTTACATTTTGGATTAAATATAGAATCACAACTTTAATCTACATCATTTTTAATGTACTTGACACTGATTCTAAAATATAGAATCACAACTTTAATCTACATCATTTTTAATGTACTTGACACTGATTCTAAAATATAGAATCACAACTTTAATCTACATCATTTTTAATGTACTTGACACTGATTCTAAAATATAGAATCACAACTTTAATCTACATCATTTTTAATGTACTTGACACTGATTCTAAAATATAGAATCACAACTTTAATCTACATCATTTTTAATGTACTTGACACTGATTCTAAAATATAGAATCACAACTTTAATCTACATCATTTTTAATGTACTTGACACTGATTCTAAAATATAGAATCACAACTTTAATCTACATCATTTTTAATGTACTTGACACTGATTCTAAAATATAGAATCACAACTTTAATCTACATCATTTTTAATGTACTTGACACTGATTCTAAAATATAGAATCACAACTTTAATCTACATCATTTTTAATGTACTTGACACTGATTCTAAAATATAGAATCACAACTTTAATCTACATCATTTTTAATGTACTTGACACTGATTCTAAAATATAGAATCACAACTTTAATCTACATCATTTTTAATGTACTTGACACTGATTCTAAAATATAGAATCACAACTTTAATCTACATCATTTTTAATGTACTTGACACTGATTCTAAAATATAGAATCACAACTTTAATCTACATCATTTTTAATGTACTTGACACTGATTCTAAAATATAGAATCACAACTTTAATCTACATCATTTTTAATGTACTTGACACTGATTCTAAAATATAGAATCACAACTTTAATCTACATCATTTTTAATGTAGTTGACACTGATTCTAAAATATTTACTTGGAACTGGATGACTAAAGCAGGAACTTTCTTTTATCCTAGAATACACAATTTACCTAAGTAATTCAGCTGTTTCTATTTTTATTGGCAGGCAAGGCTAGAGAGCCCAGCCTGCCTTGCTATTTAACTCTAGCAGAGAGAAAAATCTATATAATTCAAGAAAAATAAACAAAAGTAAAATAACCATGAACTGACTCCCAAAGTTGTATTCGTACTTTTCACAGAGATATTATTGTAGATTTTTTGTGCATTTTATTTTTATGAAAATCAAACTTTTCACTCTGGCTTTTGCTTCCCATTCAATTTTCATCTTCAAAAATTTTAGTACAATGTCAATCGTTATCTTCTGTCTTTTTCATTCTTGTTCTTTTATTGTTCTTTCTCCTTAATAGTATTTTTTCTCAGTCACTAACATGCAGTTACTTTTTGTGTTTTAGTGGCTTTATTAAAAAAGTCTATCTGCCTTTATAAAGTTTATAAGCAGAAAACTTTAGAATTCTTGAAAGAAGTATTTTATTTGATAATATTCATTGCTTACTGACTTCGATAGAAGAGTCATGTTTTAAGTAATATAATTAATGAGCCTGTCCAACCAAGCAACATGAACTAAACTGTTCATGGTATTCAAAGACAAAAATCACAAAAAAATGTTCAAAGTTGAATCAGTTCCAAAGACATAGAAATCTTGTTGATAGCAACTGGTATTTTCCAAATAGTTCTCATTGTGGGCAAAACAAATATTGCAAGAGTTAACATTTTCATAATCTTGGATCTGTTGTTCATTTGACATGGTTAAGATTTCTGGTTGCGTTGGACATTCAGAGCAAGTTTGTTTTCTTCAGTAATTTTTCTTGTAATTATCTTAAAGTTTGAAAAGAAAAAAGAAAAGAAAAAAGACTATTTCAACAAGTTTTCATTCCATGTCTTTCTTTATTTCATGAATAGTAAAACAGTTATTGAGTTGAGAGACAAATCTTTGCAAAAAAGAGACTAAAGGCAGTTGAAGGTCATTTGGAAATGTTTTGAAGTCACACAAAACCAAAGAGCTTTCAAATGAATCATTTTCTTTTGTACAAGGGAGTAATTGATGATAAAAGCTTGTAGTTTCCTGGTCAGGAGGTGTTACCTTTTTTGAGAAATTGGCCCTCCATTTGTTTTGCAAAGTTAACTAGTATCTGACAACACTGTTTCTCTTATATATCTGCTTTCTGAAAAAGCTGTGACATTTCAATGACTTGAATAAATCAACCTTGTTGAAAGTTTTTACTTCAAACAAAACGCCTAAAGACAAAATGGATTTGTAGGAGGTTCTTTTATTTCCTTCTTTTATTTTGATTTTCTTGTTCGTTCTCAATTGAGAATTTTGCGGATTAAATCTTTAGTCATTCTGATTGCATCCTCATCATCATGAACAGTGAATTACCGAGTTCATGACTTGATTTACACTGTCATTATAAAGCTATTCTATTCAGCTATTCACTGCTTTTTTTTTTTTTAGAGTTTCCCACATTCTATGAAGCTCTTTGTGTCTCTCCCCACTCCCAAACTTTTTTTTCATCCAAATTTCTGGCCGGTGCTCAGCTTAATCAATTTCTTGAACATTCTTTTAAGCAAAAATCTTTTGAGCCCAATTTTTGCTGTCAGATGATTTTGTGTTAATCAAGCAATGATTCAAAATCAATTCTATTTCTTTTTTTCTCTTTTGCTCTCTTTATATTCTTTTTAGAGCATTTTATTTTAAACACAATTTCGAACATTATCAGTTGTAGTAGTCAGAAGAACAATGAGGATATAGAATTGCAATTCAGATTTTCTTCATAAACAACATTTTTAGGACGTTCTTGGCATTCTTTTGCAACTCTTCTGCGCTCTTTCCAACCAACCAGTCAGGCACAACTTCAAACATCATCTGTTTTATATCAACTTAGGAAACATGACAGCAGCGTGTTTTTAATAATATAAAGCCCAGATGGTAAGAGATTAAAATACATAACATTGAACAATTCAGACTATTTAAATTGTAATTCAACTACTGGTACAATAATAATAATAATTATTATTATTATTCTTGATTTTACCGCCACTTTGAATAATTTCCCCTGTGAATTTCTTTCCTCTGTGAAATGAAGTCAATATGTTTTGTCATGTGAATTAGTTCAATGTTAGTAATGAAAGAAAATTGCATTGATAAGAAGGTGTCAGGGAAAAACTACTTTATTTATCTGATAAGAATATTGGTGTTAAAATAAAGATATAAGAAGTGTTACTGCAATAGTGTGACAGAATTCCCAGAGAGAACAGATGGCACTTAGGCAAGGAAAATAAAGAATCAAATTTCTTTTTCAAGCTTGTTTAAAAAAAAAAGTCTAATATTATTTACTTATTGTATGTAATGTTTATTAGAATATTTAAATGTATTTATTCAATGGCAAGAAGATTGAATTGGATGCAGATTGAAGAGGGATGTATGTAAGTTTGAATCTCATTGGCTTCTATGCTTCATAATTTATACCCAATATTTGCTTTCTTTAGAATTTATAAACATTGCTAAAATCTAAAGCTGCTCTCTCCTGAGGTAACAAATTCCTAGAAAAGGAACCTAACATCCATTTAAATTAAAAATTGAGTAGAAACCTCTTGGAACATTATGTTGGTTAATTTCAATGGCCAATCTTAATAGATGAGCTATGAAAGGAATTTGAAATGTAAGTTTTGCTGTAGAGTGCATGTTAAAATTTTTGATAGTTTCTTTTATATATCTTCTAAAATGGGAAGAGATTATAGCAATTATTAATTGAACTTTCTGAAAAAAAAAATCCTCAAGGTATAGGTACTATTTCATGCTTGTTTGTATCTCCCTGTATCAGGAATGGTGGCATATTCTAAGGTCCTAGCTCCCTCCACACACAGAGAAATTAACAGAACATTTTTATAATAAAATGTGCAAAAATACATTTTGTTTAATAGCAAAATGACAATCAATGCGAAAGTAAGAAAATATAAAAATACATTTTTATAGTAAATTTACCATTTTATAATCTTCAAACTATATATGCCCCCACCAAAAAAAACCTACCTTTTCCCTTTATGTACAAAATATGTACATTTTGGCATTAAATAACCCATGGAGATGTTGATAACCTACCTAGCTGTACCCTTATTTACTCAGTTGGTTAAACCAGCTACATCCAAATGAAGATGACCATTTGTACCAGACAGCATATTTGTTAAAACGTACAAATCTTTAGATGTTTCAGTGGGAATTTAGATTCACAAGTGGTCACCAGCTGAATGCATACACACTTTTAAGATGGTGCAATCCAGTTTGAATTCAGAGATTCCTTCTCCTAGACTGGTTGTCACCAAAGGCTATAGGGCTCAGTCTGTCCTGCTATTTTACCCATAGCTGGTGGGAGTTGAAATGGATTTATACCTTTCCCAAGTGTATTAGCATGTAAGTGAATGTAATGAACTCAACTGAAATTTGAACATGGCTCTCCAGTTTTTTAATCCAAGCAACTTGCCATTATTCCACCATGCCTCCATGCTTGTTTTTTTTATGTGTGTGTGTGTGTGTGTGTGTGATTAAAAAATATTGTATAATGTGGTTTTAAGAATGTTAACTTTTGCCCTGAGATAACATTTTATTTATTCTGTGGGGAGGGGTTATCTTAAAAATATAGACTTTCATACATCATCAGTCCCTTAATTGCTTCAGTCATCAGGTTGTGAAGAAGAAAGAGACTTTGATTTTTGTTACTTATGATTTTTTTCTTTTGACTTTGCATCCATTTCTTCTCCAAACTCCTAACCAACAGCTGAGGATCATAAAATATCATGTGGGTGACCCTCAGTGCGTACATTAGTCCTTTAGGTTTTGAATTCAGAATTGCTGGTCTCTTTGACTAGATGCTAGAGGGCCAAGTCTGTCCTGCTGTTTACTCATAACTAGTTAGGGAGTATAGATCTGAAAAAAAAAATTCATAATCATTTCATCTCAATCTGGTGCACAAGAGGCTACAGTGAGAGAAAAAACCAGGTACACGAGATGTTAAAGAAAGGATAAGAGATGGATGAGATTCAAGTAGATAGAAGATGGTAATCAACATTGCTTTTAAACTTTTGGAGATTGTAGCCGATTAGGGAAGCGAGCAAACAGAAGGAAGCTCTACAAATGGGAAATATGAGAAAAGAAACTGTTAGCATAGAAGAGAGGGTTACATTTAACTATTTTGACAGTAAAATGGTGGGACTTTGATGCCAGTCTAGTAGCATGCATAAATACATGTACTTGGGAAACAGTTTCCATCAAAATACTTGTAGAAAAGACAAAGGGAAGCCACATGTCGGTGAGAAAGTGACTGAAGACAGGCTACCAAGTCAGGACCAATTATATTGGAGATCCTCCTCTGGATTTTGTTGAGAACCTCAAGATGAATAGCAGGAACGCTTGACCAGATATGGCAACAGTGTTCACTGCATGCATGTATGGTAGATTTATAAATGTTTAAAATAGATTTTGACAATAAAAACATACATGTCTCATACAATGCAAGTCTAAAGAAAAGAAAAAATATTGAAAATTTAGTTTCGGCACTTGTAAAAAAAAAAAGAGTCTAGCAGTCATTTTTTTTAATTGTTTCACCCCAAGCAAGGCGGTAACACCACTGATGTGCAGGGGGCTACATAAGAGAGTAAAAGTTTCGGCAGGAGGAGAGTAAAGAGAAAGAGGAACCAGTTATAGAGTGTGTCAGAGAAAGAGCAAGAGAAGGGTGTGAAAGTTGCGAAGGTAAATAGAAAAGAAAGAACAAGATACACGGGGTGATGTAGAAAGGACTGAAGTCAAGTGAATAAGCGATGGGAATTGACATTGCATTTAAATTTCTGGAGGTTGTAGCCGTCAGGAAAGCAAGTATATGGAAGGGAGTCCCAAAGGTGGGAAATGTGAGTAAAGAAGCCACTGGAGTAGAGCTGTATACTGCATTTGGTTGATCTAACTGTAAATGGGTGGAAGCTTGTTGCCAGTTGGGTTGCAGAAGTAAATTCTTGTGGTGGGGGCACCAACGACTTAAGTTTGTTGGAGCAGAAGCCATGAAAATATTTGTAGAAGAGACAGAGGGAGGCCACATCCCACTAGTGAGAAAGTGGCTGGAGTCGAGCTGCCAAGTCGGGACCAATCACCTTACAGATTTTCCTTTAGAGCCTGTCCAGAATACTGAGATGAATTAAAGGGACACCTGATCAGATATGACAACAGTATTCTATGCATGGACGGATGGTTGATTTGTATATGTGCAAGATGGATTCAGGTGAGAAAAACTTCCTGGCTCGACACAGTGACCCAATCTTCCTAGCAGTGGATTTAGGTATTGGCTCAATGTAATGATTCGACTTGAGGTCGGAAGATAGGGTAAGGCCAAGAAGGTGCAGTATATTGCTTTCAGGGAAACTCACTTGGTTCATGCTAATGAAGTGCAGGAGAGAAAGTGGAATTTAAAATTCAAACTTAACTAGAATTTGTTGCATTCTCTTTCACAAAAAATGCCCTTGGTGAATAGTATGATTCCATCTCATCTCCTCCAAGCTATGGCTTAAATAGTAAAGCCAACCAAGATCTCTAGCTTTGATTAACAACCAGGTTAAAAAAAGAACATCTGAATTTAAACCCCACTGGGTATAAGACTAGTAACTTTACCCTGTAAAAACTGACTTACTGAAAAATCCACAGTAGAAACACTTAACATAGTGAGGCTATGGTCCTGTAACTGTTAAAGGAATCTAATGGAATCAAGGATGGGGAGCAAAAACCTAGAACTTATTAATATGACAAATATGCATTCTTATATGGTTATCCTTTCATTTCTCTTCATTATGGCTTTTGTGCCTAATGACAAAAACTTTTGCTCTCCATAAATTCAACTTTAGAATCTTCCATTAAGTGGCTAGATAAAGGCCAATATCAATCAGTGACCTATTACTTGTCAAGCTCTCTGCTAGAGGTAACATTTTTTATCTGTAAATTTGATCTTTACATGTTTTATAAAAATAGCCTCCGAAAGTCTTTCGCATCTCTCCAAATTTTGTTACTGTCAAGCATCATGGAGCCTGAACATAAAATGAATCATTATTGTTCAATCAAAAGATAAGCCTTAATATTTTAGCACTCAATGTTCTACTAGTAGAACATTTTTTTATATACCAGACAAGCATTAACTGTATTTTATTTTTTCATTGTATATTATCAGCAAAATAATCAAAATTTATGTTTATCTGGCTTTAAAAATATATGCCTTAAAATATGATTCACGCATGGATTAATTAGCACTAAAAAATGAAGAAACATGAGAATGGAAAGCAATATTCATGCAAAGATCACTGTGATGCAGTGAGAAGTGCAGCAGATAATGTTGAAAGAGTAGAAAAGTTAAAATCAATTGTTGAAAGACTGATGAAGGTTACAGAATGTTGAAGAGTCCATATTAAGTATAAAATAATTGTTTATGGAATATTGTTTTATTCAAAGGAACATAAGCTAATTCTTGTTGGCAGATACATTTTCTTAAAGACTTGATTTCTATACCTAATTTTTTTTGTTCATTAATTTTTTTTATCCAGGCTTAGTATAATTTCCAAGTCACAAATCAGAAAATTATTTTATTATAGGTCTAGTTTATTGCTCAGTTTGTTTTTTATCAGCTTTTTGAAGGTTATATAAAGCCATAAAAATTTTCAGATTGTAAACATTTAGGGAAAATAATGATTTACTGAAACAAATCCTACTAATTAACTAATTGGGGAGAGAAGAGGTAGATTCATAACTTTCCCAAGGGAATTTATGTGAATATAATAAACACAACTGGAATTGGAACTGGGGTCACCAATTTTCTACTCCATTACACCACCCACACATCCAAGTTTACACCACCTAATATTCCCAAGTGGTCATCCATCTAGGTACTGATAACACTTGACATTGCTTAACTTTGGTGATCATACATGAACTGGTGTTTCAATGTGATATGGCCATAAGCAATTATAAGCTTAGGTTCTTGTATAAAAGTTATTGTAGAACCCAAAACTTTTGTCCTCAGCTTTATAAATTTAAATATAAAGATTTTATTTTGCAACATGTATTTATAAATGAAAGTAAAAGTATCAGTAAATTTTTAAATTTAAGAACATTAAAAAATATTCTTAAGCCTAACTTTTAAAGTCAAGATAAACTGTGAAGGATACTAGTTTAATGGTTTAACTTATTGCCTAATAATTGAAAGTGAATAAATATTGTTGTTGTTGAAATTTTTATTTTCTTTTGTTTATTTTTCATTAATGTGATTATTATTTTTCATTCATAAATTATTTATGTATTTATTCTATATAATAGAAGATTTTGATTTAATCATTTTCTAATAATTTAAAAAATATTTCATGGTCATGTATGCTGGATTGTGAAAAAGTATTTTATATATCAGTTGGTAGTCACGTTACACTAGTGTTAGCGAGTTTCACTAATGTTATATTAATTGACAATGAAATCAGGACAGTTTCCTACATCTATAATTGCCCCTTGTACTGTTATCAGTTTTTGCTTTAGTCGATGATTGACAAGAAGACTAGTAGGGAAGTAGAAAATGGTATGACATACACATTCATGCATACATAATGGCTGGCCAATTGTATTTGAGGTTACTCATTTACCAGGGCGGCTAGCTAATCCCCATTGTAGACGTCTGCTCAGACACTCTTGTGTTGGTTCAACACCCACAGAACTCATTGATGGTTTATACTGCAAATATTCTGAGCAGACCTTAGTTAAAGTTCCTGTGAGAGAGCATGTTATCTAGTATGAACAGCAGTTTGAACAAGGCCAGAACGCTCAAACACTCAGTCACAATGACTTGTGACTTTGAGTTAGTACAACCATTGACAACTCCTCCAAAGGAGCTGTCTACCCAATTTCAATCACAAGGTTTGAGTTAACTTGTGGTATGGTTTTCAGCCACTTTTCAAAGGTGCTGAATGCTAGGATTGACTCCTCCAGGCCGATAACATCAAAATGTTACCTTCCTGACAAATCAAGCATGGTGAGATTCAAACCCAGGCTTTATGGTTAGAAAGCAAACTTTCTAACCACTCGGCCATGTGCCCATATGCATGCATAAACACACACACATGCACACACACATATATATATATACATATATATATTCAAATTAAATTGGTTTCTTAATTGTTAAAATGACTTTTATCTTTTAATCATGTGCCAGTATATTCAACCTTAGTTGCCCCTAAATCTTTTCATTGATCTTGTTAGAATTAATAAGAAATTGTTTTTGCTATTGATGGATCTCTAAAGAAGGTTTGCCCGAAAGGTTGATTAGATACCCTTTTTAGTATTAAGCTGTTTTTGTTAGTACTATTTAAGGATTTAATAAAATTTTGTAGTATCAAGTTATTGCTTATATATATATATATATATATATATATATATATATATATATATATCACACAAATAATGCTGGCATTAATAAAACAGTGCTCAATGCAATATAACAGAGCTATTATGCATATATTAAAATATATATTGAGGTTGGAAGATAGGGTAAGGCCAAGAAGGTGCAGTATATTGCTTTCAGGGAAATATATATATATATATCTCAAAAGCTGCAGGATTTGGAGATTCATGCATAACACAATCTTTAGGTGCTGAATATAGACTGACTGTTACATAATTTTCATTATATATATATATATATATATATATATATATATATAAGACAAAATTAAAACTTTTGTTTACCAACCTTTTAGTGTTTATTGTTTCAGTAGCACATTTTTTTAATACCAGATGTACTGTTTCAACATGTTGCATAAGTACATATTCTATTTTAAATATTTCTGCATATATTATGAATAAAATAATAAAAAAAGCTAATGTTCATCTAGCATTAAAAAATAGAGCACACTAGTGGAAAAGGAAAATGACTCTGAATGTTCCATACAACAAACAAGTTTCTTTCACTGATTCATTTTAAGTATTTGTAACTTTAGGTTTTTAAAATTCAGGTGTTCATTAGCTGCTCTTTAAATGAGGCCATGCCTTACACAGCATATCTAAGAAAGAAAACTAAATGCAAAGGACTATTCCTCTAACAGTGAGTCTAATACTCATAAAATCTATGATGCTTGCCAGATATAAATATCCATTATAAGGGGTTCTGAGCTTATCACAGAGCATTGTCACTTCATAGGTTTTTACTCATAAAGCATCTTGGACAATATGCCAGTGAGCAATGACTTCTTGTATAGGCTGTAATTATTTTTTATTTCTGACAGCCACAAGAACAATAATGGAAAATTCTTAGGGCAGTAAGGTTTCCAATCCAGGCATAACATAAATCTTTATACAGTACGTGTGTGCGTGGAATATATATAACAATAGCTAGAGTCCAAAGAGCAGAACACAAATTATATGATTCGTAAAGATTGTCTTTTTCATTGGCAAGCTGTCTGCATGTGATGTTTGATGGTAAGCTGAACTTTTATATGATTTTACAGGTTTTCTTTTTTCATAAGCAGTTCTTCATATCTGAAACCTATTCAGCTGGTTCAGTTTTATTCAGTTTAAATCTTTTAGTATTTGTTTATATTTCTGAAATGAGGTAGCATTTACAATATTGACATTATTCAGACTATTGTCCTCATTTATTTTTTTGCTTTTTTTTTTTACAATGTTTCAGCTGTTGTATGCTCCGGCCTTCTTAAGGTGCTAGGAATTTCAAACCAAACCTTTTATTACAATCACTGGGGTGTATGAACTTCATTCCTTGCGTAGTAGTGCCTCTTCTGGTAATCATGAGTTATCTCCCTCTAACCCTGTAAGTTACTTGTTCACCATGTTGGTTAGTTCTTGTGACTTGACCCAAAGAGTTGTGAGTTTAATACCAGGCTACATTTAGAAGCCATTATATATTTGTAGAAATGACAGAGAGAAGCAACATTATGTCAATGAGAAAGTGGCTGAAGCTGAGCAGCTAAATCAGAACAAATTACATTGCAGATTCTCCTTTAAATTTTGTCAAGAACCACAAGATGAACAGCAGAAGCACCTGACCAGATATAGTAATAATATTCAATGCACAAAGGAATGGTAGATTTATAAATGTGCAAGCTGGATTCTGACAAGAAAATCTTCCTGGCTTGGCATAGTGACTCAACCTTCTTAGCTGTAAATGTAGCTATTGATTCAATCACTTTGGTAATTTGAAACTTTTTGACATTTCTTGAAGTTTATAGAGCATATGCCTTTTCTTTCAATCTTCATCATAGCTGATTTAAACAGTTGTTTGAATGCATTTCAGACTTTGTATATTGTTTAAAAAACCTTTTTTCTGTAAGCAATCGGCAAGTCAAGTTCAAAACTCATCAATTTTCTTGTTTTAATTTCTGCATTAATGTCCTTGGAAAAAACATGAATTCATTTCCTTCTTTCTCTCAGCTCTGGTTTAAATAACAAAGATAAAGTAGACTCTTTAGCCATGGATGGCAGCCACTTGAGAAGGACAACTCTGAATGGGAAACCATTCTACTATCTTTCCCAGAAGAATTATGATAATCTATGTCCTAAAATGATAAGGTATTTTTTTAAAAATATCTATAAAATGCATAGAAACATCAAAATTTTACAATCCACTTAGCACAGAAGCCAAATAAACAGCTTAGGCAATCTATAAACAGTTTTTGTTACATTTTTGAGAAAATGGTTGAAACTAACATTTAATGTAAAAAGATTTCTCTTAAAATTTATAAACTGAGATCAATATTTTTGTAAAAATATTGATTTTACTTTTAATGTAATCTGACATTATGCCTGATTTTAGATTATGGTAAAAATAACTTCCATATTTCTACTGATTTATTCGTTAATATTAGTTAATTTTCATTTTCAAGTATTATTCAAGAAAAAAAAAAATAAAGCCCTTTGGTTAGCTAAGCAGAAATCAATCTAAAACTCAGTATTTTAAAAATACTTACATACACCTAAGAAGATGAAACAGAAATTAATTTTATTATAAAAATAAACTTAGTATAACTAGTTTTTTGATAAAATAGAAAAGAGGAAAAAAAATGATAGAATCTAAATTTGCAGTAATATAAGTTATCCAGAATGCTTCAGTCTTTAAAAAAACAATTTCAAATTATAGTTTGGTGCATGCAGCTTTCCTGATAGATGTTCAGATTTAGAGAAATTAAACATCTCTAGTAGAAATGAAACTACAAAAGATCCTACAGAAGATATCAAAGGAAAGTAAGAAGAAAGGATTAAGTTTAAAGTGTGGATGTGCATTGTGGTGTAGTGGATATTGGCTCGAAATGAGAAATCAGAGAGTTGAGTTCAAATTCCAGTTGAATTCATTGCATTCACTAATGTGCAAATACCTTTGCGAAATGTATGAATCTGTTGCTTCTCCTTCCAGCTATGGATTAAATAGCAGAACAGATTGGATTCTATAGCCTTGGCTGGCAGTCAGTCTACCATAGAAAATAATGGCAACCTATTGCAGGAAAATCTTCTGTCCAGTCTTTTAAGACATGATCACCCAAGCATGTATCATGTACGCACTTAACTGACTGATAAAGCACAAGAAGGCAGTATTCAAGGTTATCAGCAAAATGATTTAGCCTAAGCTGCAAATTACAAATTGGAGATGATAAAATCTAACAAGTACAGGAATTTACATGTCTGGGAGGTGTTCTAACAGAGGACAAAGCGTGAGACACTGAGATCTGTAAACATATTGCAAATACCAAGAATGCATTCCAAAAGCTAAGCAGTGTATTAAAAAACAAAAATTTAGCTACAAAATAAAGAAAAAAGAACTGAACCAGTATATAATATATGTCCTCTTGTATGACAGTGAATGCTGAACAGTCTCCCCAAGGATGAAGACACTTGAAGCAGTAGAAATGTGGTTCTACAGAAAGATGCTGAAGATGTCATGGATTAAACATGCATGCAACAAGATTTTGGAGAAAATAGAAACAAAAAGAAAGCTTTTGCTTAACATCAAGAAGAGGCAGCTGAAATTTCTGACGCATGTAATGAGGAAGGAGTGCTTGGAAAACCTGATACTCACAGGACAGATTGAGGGACAGAGTAAAGCAGCACATAACAAACTTGATGAGCTGAAGCAGATGGATGGCAGAACAGGATTTGGGAAAAATAACAAAAAGGCAACATTAATGAAATGTATTTTCCTTGCTGCAGCAAGTTGTGACACAAGTTCAGATTTTTATATACAGAACCTTAGTGTCAAAGCTCGGGTCTCTGATTAAAAATTACGTAGCCCCTGCTGATGTGGTGTTTATATATATATATAATTATTTTTGGTCATAATTAAATTTGACCAGGGCTCAGTTGTGTGTGTGTGTGTGTGTATATATATATATATATATATATATATATACATACATACAACTGAATCCTGGTCAAATTTAATTATGACCAAAAAACAATTAAGTCCATTTTTTTCTACTGAGCTCCCAAAGCTCAGAGGTAGAACTGCCAACTGGTGTCAACTCAACCAGGTTTCAATCCTGGTTAGAAACAATCAGATGTCTAAGTGCACTGATGAGCTGTGATACAGCAAAACAGATTTGTCTGTGAATGACTATATATATATATATATATATATATATGAGAGAGATGTATGTTTGGATATATGTCCAATTTCTGGAAAATTAGTGGTATGTCTATGTATGATTTCAGAAGATTTTTTTTTTTAAATTACTTTCTATTTAAACAGGATTGGATGTTAAAAGAAGACACATCCTCAGATTGACACAAAACTCACATCCAGTTTGAGTCCAGGAAATTTGGTGAATACTCAGCTGCTTTAACCACTAAGCTACAAGAACTTAGCTGTTTTGAAGAAGATCAATCAAACCTATGATGCATCAATCCATTTCACAAACAATTAGCATCAGCTTTGTTTTTGGTTTTACATAAGTCGTATAATCAGCTGCACAATCTTAAAAAAGGGAAAATTGTAATTCAAAGGTGCATTGGAATAGCAAAAGATGTCTTTCAAAAGCTAACCAAAGTATTAAGAAATGGGAAAAAATTCATTAGAAACAAAGAAAGAAGTGCTCCTGCTGAGTAATATCAATCCTACTATATGCCAGTGAATCCTGAATAATTTCCTGATTGATGAAGAGACTTGAACTCATCTTCATCTGTGCTTCTACAGAGGATGCTGAGAATACCATGGTTGCAGCATGTAATTAATGTGGAAGATTTGAGAAAAATGGAAACACATATACATAAAATCAGAAAGAGAAAGTTGAAATTTCTGGGACACAGGTCTGGAAAATTTGACACTCACAAGCAAGATGAAAAAAGGAAAGCAGTGTGTATCTCATCTAATGAGCTTGTGTAAATAGATGGCAGAACAGGGAGTGAGAGATAGTAAGGGGACAAACACTGCTAACAGTTATGAGAAGAAGTTGTGGAGAGCCTTAATTGTCATGCCTTGATGGGATATGGCACATTAGCAACATAATCATTGTTAGTTGTTAAAGAAGCATTAGCATTATTAGCTGTTAAAGCAGCCATTTTTTCAGCCTCCTCTGTTGTAAAAACATGTGAGTTTAAAGCTTAGATTTTGTACTTATTTCCAGTTGCAGACTCATTGCAGTAGAATTGACCACCTAAGTAAAGTTGTAATGAAAAACATGTACATAAAAGTTAACATAAATAGTTATTAATTACTGAAATGGCCTGGTGAAAGCAGGTCCCTCACTTGGTCCCTACTGTATGCTGCTACCTTCAAAGTACTCACTTTTTGAAGTTAAACTCTTCAAAAAACAATAGTGTCTTTGTTGAAAACATTCTTAGAATTCGTTTTCTCAAATAATTTTTAATAATCTAGTTAAATGACAGCAAATATTTTCTCTCAGCCTTAAAAATGAGCCCAAATCACAGGTGAATGGTGGATTTTGGTTTTAATGAATTTCTTATCCAGGAAATCATGAACTCCTAACATATCTTATTCAGGAGCATTGCCATGGTAGAGAATCAATTTGTCAGGCCAAAGTTTAAATCTTTTCCTTCCAACAAATTATCTCAACCCTTTCATCCCTTCAAAATAAACCTTTAAATCTATTCTTTGTGGATTTGGTTGCCAAATTCTTGCATCATCATACCCATATTCTTATCTTTCTTGGAACTGCTCCTGTCACTCAAAAACAGTTAAATTCTTCATAGCATGTTCCCTGTAAGTCATTTTTAATAGGGTTAATACTTAACTAAGACATTTACCTTTATTAATATAAATTATATCTTGCTGTTTATCTGCTGCTCCAGATTTATTTTACTTATTTTCCACTAACCGTTTAGCATGAACATGTAAAACTTCCTCTACTGTTTGGCAAGGAAGCATTCCTCTAGTTTACATCACAAGAAAGTGTAGGTTGAAATGTATTTGGATGTGCTTTGGTATAAAAATGTTGTGGTTATTCTGAGAATTAAATTGCCACAACTTGTGTCAATTTTCATGAGTTGCTCTCTTTGGATACTGTTCAACCTAAGATGGGTTGGTCTTACCTGGAAGGGGCTGAGTAGCTATTTTATAGGACAGACACACAGAGAACAATTGCATAAAGCATTGTCTTTCCATCATGCATCAGAATTTTCTTTTAATTTGAATTTATAACATGTATATGAGACAGGAAAAGTTTGTTGGAGAACAAAGAAGAGAGTACTGGATTGTGATGTCTGTCCTTTAATATGGCATCAAATGCTGGGCAGTCTCATCACCAGTGAAGAAAAACAACCAAAATTTGGATCTACAGAAGGATGCTGAGGATACCATGAACTGACAAGGTTTTGGAGAGGATAACATCAGGAAAAGACAGCTGAAGTTTCTGGGACATGTAATGAAGAAGGAGGGCTTGGAAAATCTGATACTCACAGGACAGATAGAGGGAAATAGAGACAGGGGAAAGCAGCACATGACATACTTGATAAGCTTGAGCAAGTGGATGGCAGTGTAGAGTTTGGGAGGGGTAACAAGAGAAGTAATGTTTAGAGCAACAAGGGATATGAGATATAGAAGGCCATGATTACCTACGTCTTAAAGGGACACGGCACAAAGAAGAAGATATATGAATCTAATTGATTTAGCATATATTTAAGTTCTTTTAGTTTTGTTAATTCATACTTTTTATGAATAGGAATCTTTTTTTTATTATAGCAACATCTTCAAGTAATCCAAATGATTCCGATAAAATCTAGAGCTATTTGTTCAAGCTTGTGAAACTGATCATTAAGAGTGAGGATATTCCGTGGTGACTGGGCTGGGATGTATGAATTTTGGATGCTTGTGTATATTATTTTCAAAAATATGCAGGGCTGATTTAACAAGTTTGAACTTTTGCTGAAAAATTATAATTTTTGTTGTTTTGCTTCTTTTTTTTTTAGCACGGAAATGCTGCACAGAGATGTAAAACATGAATACATTTGAAAAGAAATGATAAACAATTTTTTAAACCATCTTTCTTTTGCAAACTAATTTTGTAATTATGTACAAAAGACATGTAAACCAATATTTTTCCCCTCTAACAATAAAATTTCTTATCTTTTCAGGTGTGAACAGAAAAGAACTTACTGCGGGAAAGCTTGATGTATATCTTTATACTTATCAACCATCATTATACTGCACATTGAAGAAAGCTAATGTACTCAGAGCTGATCTACGTTTATCTGATTTTATGCATAATGTATGAATTTTTCTTTTTTCTGCTATTAACAAATTATATATCAGGAGCAATTATCAGCAATAACAATTTTCTCCCACTTTTGAAATCATGGAAAGGACGTCATTTTAAGAGATTATTTTATTGCAGTACATATTAATAAATATTCAATAAATTCAGTGGTTTTCTTTTAGAAATAATACTGTTCAGTTCAACATTGGGTGTATAATGGCACTTTTTTTTGCTATCAGTAAAACTAAGGAAATTTTTCTGACATACAGAATAATTAACACTTTAAGAAAAAGAAGTTGTATTAAACTTTCAAAAATGTAATCTGAAAGTTAAGAAATATTTACAAAAGTAGAACTGGTTTAACATATTTCTATTAGAGTACTAATAAATAATGACAGATTAAAACTAAAATCTCTTTACATCCTTGAAAACTACATTTTTTAATTTTCATATTCAAATATAAACAAATTCAGATATGAATTTTCAAAAATATATTTGATTTTCAAAAGATATGAGTGAAAAGCTATGCATTCTTTAAAAGGGTTAATTGAATCTTGCTGAATCTTGGCAGTGGTTTCATCTACAAGGAAGGATGCAGGTTCAACTTTTGTGAGGTGCATATTCTCTTTATTAAGTCTCTTGAAAGTACAGGCTGTTAGATGTACTTTTTTATACACTGTTTAAGAAAAATAGGACCTCTATTCAAACAAGAAGTATCCACTATAATCATATTTACTCTTGTAAATCTTATTCACGAATATATTCAACTAAAAATGACATTTGATTAAAAGTAAAGACAGGCTTGTAGTTCTGCACATAAAGAATTGTCTCAAATGATTATCCAACACTTACCTGAGATGATTGTTCTAAATAACTATGCAACGTCAGTGTTAATATTCTTCAGTTGATGTCTCTTTAAAAGTAAGGAGAAACCATTTTTCATCATCATTTATCCTCCTGGTGTTTCCTTAAATTGACACCTTTTTTATTATATATTGTAACTATTTTGCTGAAAATTCATATTTTTTTCATAGAAAAAGTGGTTTGTTTTTCAGTAAGTTTCAGTGAAATTTTCACTTTTCAAAATTATATTTTATAGTTATAGGAAAATAAAACAACAAAAAACAAGAAGGCATCAGTTTAAACTGTTGCCATGAAGATATAGGTTAGACAGATGCCTTGAGCTTTTTTTCATATATTGTAACCATATTACTTAAAGATCATATTTTTTATGAAAACTGAAAGATTTTCCAGCATTTCAGTGAAATGTTCACTTTTCAAGATTATAGTTTTGATATATATATATATATATATATATAAAGATAAAAGTAAACATCACTTCAAACTGATATCAAGTGAATATAGGTTTACTTGATAAAATATGAATATCAATAGATTTACATAGGCTTAGATATGGCCCATAACTAAAATACATTTTGATGAAATTGTCTTTTCTACTACGATATTATCTTCCATTAGAATTGCTGTTGTGCTTTTGCAAAGTTTATGAAAATATAGACTCTTGTGTATATTGTTAATGGTATTGCTTAATAGCAGGTTTTAAAATAATGATTTGCACCTGCTGAACTACATTATTACTATTTGATTTTTATTGTGATGACAGATAAAATTAAAATGAGCAGACATGTACTAGCATAAGGTTTTCTTTTATAAAGTGTAAAAAAGATTTAAAGAATATGATCTGCTTACTGTTTATCCATTGTCACTGTTCGCATGCAGATTCTATTGTTTTAATGAAATTAAAATATTTTATAAAATTTTGTTTTATTTGAATTTGGTTTGTCAAGTACAGATATAATGACTTTAGTTTAAAATAAAATTAACTAATGAAATAACACTGGTTGGAGGCTTACTTGTAATTCAAGATCAATATTTGCTTTGTAAAGTCCAAGAATTTCTTTCTTCCTGGTAAAAAATGGATATTATGAAAATGAGGCTTTAGAGATCCATTTTTCAAGAAAGTTAATCTAATAAATGAGATCACTATTGCAACCCACTATATATAGATCTGAATTTCTATCTAGTAGCACTTATGTCAGAATGATTCTACCTTATTACCTCTATAATATTTGAAATAACTTACAAAATAATTAGTTTAAAAAGGTATGAGTGAATCTGGGAGAAATTAAACTCATAAGCTTATCTTTGAACTTCTTAAAGCATAGAAGTCTGACGATATTTTTATACTTGATCTTAATATTTTTGTCTGAGAGACAAAAGTTATTCACTTGGCACTTAAGAAACTTTTCAGAACATTGTTTTTTGGCTTTGAAGAAGCAAATCATTCTTTAAAAATTATTTCTTTCAGAAATTTTTCCATGGCAGTTTTAAATTTAAGACACTAAAATATTAATTTTGGTACTTAATAATTTATTTCTTTGATCCAGAAAGAACAATTATTAGGACATCTTTTGCTATAGAGAAGTAATTAAATTCTAAATGATAGTTTCACTCTGTTAACTCGTTAAGTAAATATATGTAAAGACAGGTTTGTAGTTCTGCACGTAAAGAATTGTCTCAAAGGATTATCCAACACTTACCTGAGATGAGTGTTCTAAATAGTTATACAACCTTAGTGTTAATATTCTTCAGCTGATGTCTCTTTAAAAGAAAGGAGAAACCATTTTTCATCATCAAAGCTTGAGCAAAAAGAACTGAACATCTGAATTTAAAAGAATTTAATGATGGTGAAACTTATTAAATAATGACTGGATTTAGGGAAAAAAATCCATAAATTTATTAACTGAACAAAAAAATGCAAATTTCTATTTTTATAAAGATTTTTTTTATAAATATTTTTAATAAAATAAAATAAAGTTTGAAGGGAATCACCTACCACATTAAAATGTTGATCTTCAAAATATGAAATTACCATTCAGGAAATGACAAAGTTTTGATTAAAATATTTTTCCCATAGTTATGTCCACAAATTTGTAGCAATAAAGTTTTTGAAATGGCATAACATATTTTTATTTGCAGGAACCAAAGCTTGTATAAAAATAATTTTGAGAGCCAGTATGTATCATATAGTGCCCATTAAAAAAGTGGTAAATATATTCTTTGAGAAAATGTACCAGCTCTAATTGGTCCATCTCAGTGGGCCTCAAAAAGCTCAGATCTGAATGGTGTGGATTACTATAACTGAAATATACTCCAAACTCACTTGTAAAACTGTCACTGTGACATTATCAATATTGATTCATGTAAGTTGAATTTAACTGAAGCTTTGAATTAAATTCCTCTATCTGCACAGCTACTGCCTCTTGGTTACCCCACTTACAACTTTGTGTTGAATATTCAAGCAAACATTTCAAACATCTACAATGATTGTTTAGTTTCTGCATAGATCATGATAGCTAAATAAATTTTTTTCTGAATTTAGCATATTTTTACTGGACATCCTGTGTATTATATATATATATATATATATATAGATATAGATACACACACACACACACACACACACACACATATATATATATATATATATATATATATATATAATACTAATATAAAGAACAAGAATTCAACAGTTAAATGTGACAGTAGAAGTGTTGGCTGCCACAAAGAGCTAGACCTGAAAATAAAAGCAGAAAGGTTTTTATGAACAATTCCCACATGTAACAATAATCATTCAATTATTGTTAAATTATTCAATTATTATTAGCAAAGTTTTATAATTATAAATTGCACTAATGTTTAATTTCTTTAACTCACATTGATGGTAATACTATGAATAAGAATTAGATTTGTGTAGATTTTTTTTTATTTTGAAAATAGTAAAAAATGCTGAACAAACCATTATGAAGGATGATATTCCTGCTTTGTTGCTTTCAGTGAGTGTAGTCTTTGATGTAAACTGATTTTCCATTAGATGTGCTTATTAAAAATTTGTATCTTCACTAATTTTTGACTGCATTAAAAATTCACTTGCACAGTAAATACTTGTTCATTTTTCTTTTTTGGCTGAAATTGAAATCAGTTCATGTTCCAAATTTTAATGTCTTCAGAATGTGGGCGATTTTGACTCTCCACCACTTCTTATGCTTTGTTTTTCTTGAGAAAGCAAAAAGTTTTTCGTGAGATAGTAAAAAAAAAATTACTTACTAATTTTCTTTTTGCTATCTCACCTAATCCCTGTCATTCATCCCTGACTTAATGCAATGCTTTTATGTTAAATGTTTAACTTCATTTACTTCTCAAATGTAATTGCCTGAGTTCTTTACCTTTCAATTGGTGCATTTAATTATTGGACTAGAATTCTTGTATATAGTTTAATTCTGTACATTGAATAGTAGGATTGTAATGAATTTACTAAGAGCTGACTCTTGGTTACTGGATTTGGCATTGGTCATATGTTCTCTAATCTTGGTGTGGGTATAGAGAGAAAAAGACAGATAGAGTTCAGTTCTAAATAATTACACTAAGAAATTCACTATATAATTCAATTTCTTTTGATGTCTGTATTACAGACATGCTAACAAAAGGACAATTCATTTACCCCCCCACCCCGATCACTGTTCCCCCATAACAAAGTACAGTGGATCGATCAGTGATTTAAAATGAATCATCTGAAAGTTCTTCATATTTTTTGCTGGATACTATTTATATGTAATTGGATGACAAAATGAAAAAGAAATCCTCTGTTATGTGTTTTGATTTTTAAGAGAACATCTGACTAACAAAGGTTTTATTGATGGTGTCTCATATATATCAGGTGGGTAAGAAATTCAGCAAACATGGGTAGCAATTTTACATTGTGAGCTTTTCATCATACTGGGATGCTTAGCTGTAAATTTAAATTTTTCATGCTCAATATCGATAGGCAAATAATAACCTTTGTAACAATTCAGTTAATAGAAGAATTTATACTACCAGCCATAATTATTAGGTCACCCCAGTTTTTTAAAACTTCTTCTGTTATTTGTTATCCAGGTTATTATTTGCCTATTGAGCGATTTTAGAAGTATAGTGTGGATTTAGACTTTAAAAAGACTGAAAGGCAATAGTGAGGCACCATCAGCTCAGTCCATTGGAGAGACAATAGTGAGGCAGTGTCAGCTCAGTTCATTCTCTTTACTATGAGTTATTAAATTTTTTACTGCTTGTTTGCTCATTAACAGTGCCTTATTTTTGCAATACTTATGTTGCCATATAGTGAAGAATATATATATATATTTTTTCCCTTCTGTTACACTCAGGGGTTTTGATTGTATCTTAATGTAAGATACTCAACAGTAGGTACATTAATAAATATGTTGCTGTTATTTTAGATGATATATCGATATGAATATTTTGCTGTCATTTTTTACGGAATGGGCCTGCTCATATATTAATAAATAGAAAGTATATATTTGATATAGAAAGTATATTATATTCACCTTCACAAATATACCCTTGGTATAGGCATAAATCCATATTTTATACCCACATTATGGGTTAAATTGACTTGACTTTCTACCCTTAGGTTGCAACCATTCTATGAGAACTACTCTGAATCCCAAACAGTGAAGAAAGCAATGGGAAACCATTTCACTATATTTCCAAAGAAGTTGTAGATATTAACAAATAATAAAGAAAATGAATCAGCAGAGAGTCATAATTTATATCATACTGGAATATATATATATATATATATATATTTTTTTTTTTTTTTGCTTTAATCTTTTTGTCCTAAGCAAAAACAATAAAGTCTTTTAAATCACCAGGGGGTTAGTGAGTGTGAGAGAATGAAAGAAAAAGAAGATATTATTATTAACGAGAGAGAAAAATAGGAGAACAAGAATTAAGCAGAAAATAATGGCTAACAATATGGCTGATAATTTACTGGAATTCAAAAGGTTGGAAAAGAGTTCCACAAGAGAAAAGTGTGAAAGAAGAAACTGTTAGCATAGAACTTACGGTTATATCTATCTAATTTAATTCTATGAAGATGAGACCTCACTGCCAATATAGTAGCAGACTTAAAGTTATAATGTCTAGGTACCAAAGAGGATAGCTCATCAGATAAATTACCACTGAAAAAAATTAATCAAGTTCACTCCATACAAGACAGTAACGCCTCTACGACACAAGGGTTTACTGGGTGTGGAAGAATTAGAAACACAAACATTACTAATAAGTGAGAAAAAAAAAAGTAATCAGGAAGAGAGTAGATGGCGACTGACATTGTGTCTAAATTTTTGGAGATTAAGGTTGGCAGGAAAGCATGGAGCCGGAAGGGTGTTTTACGAGCGAGAAGTGTGAAAAAACTGTTAGCATAGAATTTGCGGCCACATCTAGCTAGTTCGACTGTAAATTGATGAAATCTTGTCAATAATCTAGTACTGTGCTTAAATTCAAAGCATATTGGTATCATTGTGAAGAGCTCATCTGAACAATTAACATGAAAGATTTTACAGAAAAAGTACAGGGAAGCAATCTTACGGTGATGGGAAAGTGACTGAAGTCAAGCTGCCAGATCAAGACCAATAATATTGCTGATTCAACAAATGCAGAAGGATCTTTATCTGTGCTTTATAGACTACGCAAAGGCATTTGACAAAGTACGGCACAAGGACATGATAGAAATGCTCGACAACCTCAACATTTTCGGAAAAGACGTTAGGATAATCAAGAATCTATATTGGCAGCAAACCCCTTGTGTACGGGTAGGAAGTGAACTCAGCATGTATGCAAAAATAGAAATGCGCGTTTTCTCGTCGGAATTTTCAACTTGTACAGCAAAGCAATTACGAGAGAAATAAAAGCCTTGCCAGGATTCGTCATTGGAAGCCACAATCTCAACAATATCAGATACGCGGATGACACGATGCTGATAGCAGACACGGAAAGTAAAATGCAGGACCTTCTACAGACGGTATCAAAAGAAAGTGAGAAGAAAGAACTGAGCAAAAACTTAAAGAAAACTGAACGTATAGTCATCAGCAAAAAGAGGAGCCCAATATGTCAACTACAAGTCAAAGAAACAAAACAAGTAAAAAAATTCAAATACCTGGGAAGTATTTTGACAGGATGTTAAGTGCGACACGGAGATTCAAAGACGCATTGGCATGGCTAATGACGCATTTCAGAAGCTAACCAGAGCATTGAAAGACAAAAATATTTCATTAGAAACAAAGAAAACAATGCAAGATTGCCATATGATATCTGTACTTCTGTATAGAAGTGAATACTGAACGATCTCATCAAGGACGTAGGAAAGACTTGAGGCAGCAGAAATATTGTTTTACAGAAGGATGCTGAGGATTTCATAGACGGAGCACACGTGTAACGATGAGGTGTTGGAAAGGATGCAAACGAGAAGAAAACTGATACTAAATATCAGGAAGAGACAAATGAGTTTCCTGAGACACGTAATGAGGAAGGAGAGTCTGGAGAACTTAATACTCACAGGTCAGATAAATGGAAGGAGATACAGGGGAAAGCAGCGCAAGACGTACTTGTTAGGTCCGAGCAAATGGTTGGTAGAGCGAGGCTTGGAAGAAATACCAAGAGAAAAATATTGAGAGCAACAAGAGGCAGAGCCAAGTGGAAGTCCATGATCGCCTACGTCCTGAAGGGACACGGCACATGAAGAAGAAGAAGTTAAATATTCGCAGCACCAGACCATATGTGGCAGCAATATTTTAACTATGGGTGAATGGTAGATATAGATATGTAGGATAGATGCTGGAGAGAAAGATTGTCTCATATGAGACAGACAACCAACTTTCTTAGCAGCGGTCGTAGCAATGGATTCAATATAGCTTTTACACTTGGAACAGTCACAGGAAATCTATGTTACGGCAGTGAGAAAGTGAGTGAAGACTAGATGTCAGGTCTAATGACATATCTAAATCTAAACCTAATCTAAACTTATTTATAAATGGAACTTTGTCTCTGTGTGCGTCTGTGTGTGTGTCCGTTACCTATAGACTCCGAAACGGCTGAACCGATTTTCTTGAAAATTTACACAGTTGGACTATAAGCATCTGCGAGTGTTCTTAGCTAGGTTTTGTGTCGAGGTACCTCCGATAAATATCGATAATCGATAATCGAAAAATCGGGTTATAGAAGGAGTGGTCCGATTTTAATCAAATTTGATACACTCATAGAAAAAGACATAAGAAATGATATTCAGATGTTTCAAGGTTGCAGTTCTTACAATAGTGCAGAAAATCGATAATATATATATAAAAGGCAAGATCTTTGTGTGTGTGTCTGTTTATCTGCCTGTATGTCTGTATTTTTCTCAGCCCTTTTATTTTAGTTTTTGCTTCGGGTTTGGCTCTAAGTAGGTATAATTGTAGTTCTTAGTCTCAGCCCTGGTACCATTTACTCAGAGGACTTATTTAGCCTTTAAAATTCAGTTTATGACGAAAAAGACTTATTTGATATCGATACCAGGAAATCAAAATTTGACTTACATCTATTCATTTTTCTTTCAGTCTACGGTTTCGCTTTAACTGGAAACAACTATTGCTTTTTAGTCTTTCGTGCCAACGTCCAAAGAGTCTGAGCTACAGAATCATGGATTAGTTTTAAAGCTTTCATTACACCCGAGCAACGCTGGGCTATACTGCTAGTCATAGATAATAATATCATATAACATAGATAATATTGCAGATTCTTTGTAATTTTCAAAAATCTTAAATGATATTAAAAATAAAATAATTAGAAGAAAGAATCATAGACGACAGTTGAAATATTCTCTTACTAATTCTCAATGGGCACTCCGACGTGGTTTAATGGTTAGCAGGCTTGTCTCGATAGAACCTATTACAACTGAGTGGTGGGTTCGATCCTTAATGGGTACCCCATACCTTCGGCCTCGTGCCGCATCTATGCGCCGCCTAGTAAATCAATCTACTAATTTTGAGTACAATACAAAATGTTTACTGAGACTTCCCTAATTAAGATTGAAATTAGGGGTCAACACATTCACATTATTGCCCACCAACAACTGTTTTGATGTTTCAAGTGAACCTTTTAATGCCTTATCATTCTGGTCAGTGAAAACGCGGCAAGGAAAGAAAACCAAATTCTTACCAATCAATGATCGTAGCACACAGCTCGCTCTGGTAACCATTTTAAGAGAATGGTTTGTTTAGTGTTTTTGTTTAGTAGCATATCAACCTCTATGGATTATTTAATGTTGAAATCTATATATTTTCTCTGCTATTTTATGCCCTCATCTACAGATATTTTTACATAAATTAATACTTTCAGAGTAAACGTATGTTTTTTGGAGATATAGTTTGTAGATAATTAAATGGATTGTTGGCAATTTAAAAAATATGTATTGCTGGTAATTTAATTACAAAAATGTATTCTACTTTTTCGTGTCGCATTGAGTGCCATTTTGCTATAAAAAAGTATTGCTGGCAATTTTACTATAAGAACGTACTGTTGAATTTTTTTGTGGGGGTCACTATTTAACCAAAAATGGGACCCTAACAGGTCTAAGAGAATGGAAACTAAGTTCCAAAAAATGAAGAATATAACACAAAACCACTACCTTTCAAGAAACTATAGTAATTCACATAAATTGAAGAAAAGGAATCAGTGGGAAACCATGATTTTCTATGTCTTGTAATGACATGGCATTTAAAGTACATATGAAGAGTTGATGATGGGACTAACTACTCTATCCTGTAAAAACCTACTTTCGACAGAAACTACAGTAGCACTTCATGTGTTGTGTCTGTGTCACTATTCACAAATGGGCACTAAGGAGAGAAATAGATATGGATAATAAAATATGTGGATTAGCAAATATAATAAAATAATACATAGAATTTTCCTCATTCTAGAATGATACAGATTTAACCCTTTGTTGCATACTGGTTACAGTTGTCACCTTTCTCTAACCTTTGTTGCATATTGGTTACAATTGTAACCAATATGCAACAAAGGGTTAAATTACTGTGTTTAATGTGATATTCGTTTATAAAACTTTGTGGTTTGTGTTGTAGTGTGGAGGATATCGGCTCGGAATAAGAAATCAGAGAGTCAGGTTCGAATTCAATCGAATTCATTTCATTTACTTACAGACAAATACCCTTGGGAAAGGTATTAAACCATCTCTTCTCCTTCCAGCTATGGGTTGAATAGCAGAAGAGTCATGGTTAGGAACCAGTTTACCAAAGAAAGTTGCGGAAAAATCTTTTGCCTAGTCAGTCATGTTTCTTTCGAGACATGATTGCCCAAGCATTTATCACGTATGGCAATTAACTGACTGATATAAAACTATTTGCCATATGAAATATATCACTAACATCTGTTATTGTAAGTTCTTTCGTTGAAGTTAGAAATTCACTAATACAAGTTTTGCAAATCAACTAATGCTCAAATTAAAGCCAGGGTTAAATACTTAACATCTGTCGACAACTTCCGGTGGAACGTGTCAATGCCATGTTATCAAGGAATACAATAATATTTCCTTTCAAAATGCGATGAAATCACTATAAAATGTTGAAATATTTAATTGCTTTGAACAACGGAAGTAACAACCACAAGGTCAGCACGATTGACAGAACAGTCAAATTAAGGATCACTAACTGCTCCATTCGGCTCGCTCCATTAAAAATAAACTCAGTTCAGTCATCTAGAGGAAAATCTCAAGTAGCATATAAATGGCTACAAACTTGACTCCGTCAATAAAGCTTCTCTTGTTTATTATAAACAACGTTAAGTCGCCATGCACGATAAAAACAAAACTGAGGAATGGCTAAAACTGTCCGTCAAATTAATTCACTTGCTGCTACTACTACTTTTATTTGCTTTGTCTATTCAGGATATGTACGATCAAGGCCCTCCACAACTTCCTCTTCTTTGTAGGATCTAAGGAAGGCCTATCCTCTTATTGTTTCTCCTAGATAATGTTCTGCCTTCTCTTTGCGTAAGTTCGCTAGGTATGTTACTCGACGTTTCTCTATCTCCTTTGCTTGTGATATACCCTGTAAGTGTTACATTCTCTAAGCCCTTTTCCTCATCGTGTCTTACAGAAAATTCAACGATCTCCAAGTGGCCTTCTTATTTTCATTTTCTTTGAAAATTTATCGTTGGTTATAATCACATGGTGAGGAAATCTATATTAGCCTGATATATAACGGATAAATAATCAAATATATTTTCTCCCTCTCCACCCGTGTATCCCAAAGAAGACAATGTTTACCATTATTCTTCCATACATGGTTTGTCATATAAGAATACACAGGAATTTAAAGAGTTTTCAAATTCGGAAACCTATGGTTGATTGTTTTAATTTTTAAAATACTACTCTTATTGAGATGCTTTCTACTACTTAACCATCTAGGGCCATTCGTATCATATTTAATACAGTATTTCCCTATAAGAAAACATTTGTTATTTCCCTATAAGGAAACATTTGGTATTCATTGACTGAGCAGTCAGTACTGCTTTCATTTGAAATTTATAAAATATTTTTCTTAAAAAAATTTTCAGGAAAATATTTCTTTCAAGGCTTGTTTTCATACTGTATCAAATATGATACGAATGGCCCTAGAGGGTTAAGAAAATTATATATCCTGCTGTTTAGAAGAAAGTTCATAAAATTTCCCCGAAAATGTGACACAAAAGTCCGATGGCGTACCGGATTAGCGAAAGGTGCTTTTCAAAAGCTAAAATTAAAGGTCCAATAATCACAACGGTAATGATAGTAGCAATTCTGAATTACTTTATTCTCGTACTAACGAGATACAAATACAAAAACAACTGGCTACTCAACTGTTTATATAACATCGGAGGAGGTAACTTATATCCTATCGAGTCTGCTTGTGGAAGTCCCCCATTATCTAATGAAACCTTCCATTCCTACTGTACATATCCTCTTCCTCCTCTGACCACAGGACGGATTGTCGTGGTCAATTGAAGGCTTGCCCCAGAATATGTGTGTGACTGTACTCGCAATTGTGGGGACAGAGTTCGAGGTACTCTCGGATTTCGACTGGGTTGGTAGGCATGCAAATCTTAAACAAAGTCCAAGCATCAAGGAATAATGGCCAGTCGCTATCCGTTGCGTTGGATTCAATAACAGAACGGTCTGGATTTTATGTTGGACGTTTGCGTCACGTTTCGTCCTTCCACAGGGCGATAGGTTTCCTTTGTAGCTCTATCATTTGAAGTATGATTTGAACAATCAAATCGGGATTTCCGCCTGGGGCAAATGCCATGTTTAAAATAGTTCCACGTATTCACTAGTTCCTACCTATAGTGCCATGTAAAATATCGACAGTTGCAGTAGAAATTCTGAATTATTTTGTTCCTGGACCAAATGTCCTGTGAGTGTTATATTCTTCAAGCCCTTTTTCCTCATTATGTCTTCCAGAAAGTTCAACGATTTCTTTCCTACTATGTACAAGTAGTTTTTTTATTTCTATATTTTTAAAAGCTTCCTCGTTGGTTACAAGTTCTGCCCATGTTATTCTTAGCATTCTTCTGTAGAACCACATTTCTGTTGCTTGAAGCCTTTTCTTCATCTACCAGAAAATTGTTCAACATCAACTACCATATATGAAATTTTATGTTTCACCGTATCACGCATCAGTTTAAAACTTAATTTTCCCGTTTCATAATACTTTATATAGAGTATAAGTGGAAGATCTCATTAGATAAATTATTTCTTGTATAAATATGTAGTTATTGCATAAATATACAGGAATTCAACTGAAATTTGAAATCTGGGAGAGGAGTTCGAATTCCAGTTGAATTCTTTCCTTCACTTACGCGCAACTACTCTTGGGAAAGGTATGAATCCGTCTCTTCCCTCCAGTTATGGGTTAAATAACAGGACGGATTGGGTTCTATAGCCTTGACTGGCAACCAGTCTACCGCAGAAAGTAATGGCAACCTACTGCAGGATAATCTTCTTCCTAGTCAGTCGTGTCTCTTTCATACAGTTATAGCACAGGGCCAGAGGGGAATGTGGGAAAGTTGGCCATCCCTTTCTATCATAGTCCTAGTTAATCTGATTCACGACCCAAACACTCATTACAATTTTCTCCATATACCACAAGACCTCATCCATCATCTTCAAATTCCACAGACACCATAATGCCACATATGTACAGGGGATCTAATAAAAGAAAACACCCATGACACACAAAAAGTTATTTACAAACATAAATAGTGTAAAAATCTATGATATGAAAATGAGTAGGGGTGGGGGATGAACCCAAAATCAACAAAATGAAACAAAACAATTAAACAAAAGAAAACAAATGTTAGTAAGACTCCCACCTCTACCCAACAGAAATGCGTGTGGCCGCTGAATCAGCAGAATCAAGAAGCACATTCACTAACGGAAAGGGAAAGGAAAAAATAAATATTGGGAAAGGGAAGATCAAAATCCTGATCCCGTCGAGATCAGAAAGAGGCTGAAAAATTATGGAGATTGCTATTCTCGACGTAGATCATAACAAAAAAGAATGGCGGGCGCAAACTAGGAAAAACACTTGTTCACATTAACTAGAAAACAAAAGAAGACTAACAAGGGGAGGATTCGCAGGAAACCAGCTCGTTGTGTCAAAGGGGACTCAAAGCAGAAAATCGAGGCAGGCCCCATTCATGCACAACGAGCTCACCAGTTCTACCCACGTTTTGCTGAAATCTGTGGATATGAAACGCTCTCTATGAGATCTAATCATCATCTTAAGCTGATGCTTAAAGAATCTGATCAGATCTAGATGAGAATAGCGTTCATACAACAAGGTTCCCACCTTTCGCATCGTCTATATCACCATTCTTGCTATGGATAGCAAGATGAGAAACATCATTGATTTCACCTTAGTATAGGGGGGTTGACACATTATCACACGTGTATGCGAGGTAAATGGGTACGAGCTGTTCAAAAGCGATACAATCGATCAACTTGCAGACATAATCCCAGAAGAGGTGCACCTGAAGACAATGATAGAAAGAATGCAAAGTGGTTTCTTCTAGGCCAAGGTCACACCGATGGCAATCGGGCAAATCTGCCCAGCCGCACATCCTGTCATTGACAGATAACACGTTTCGAATCAATCTCCAGGTAAGCGAAAGCTCAGGGTTATTGAGGGAATTGGCCATAGCGTCCAAGACCAAAAAGAGCGCAACTCGGTCGCCGACAAGCCGTGCCGTCCACAAAGCGGATCCTTTCTCGCGACCCTCTCAACTAAATCTCGATACAATAGCTTCCGAGGCCAAGAAAGGTCAGTGAACTGAGGAATGACTCACAAAGCCGCTCGACATTCGAGTCAGTTTCGATTGATTCTGCGACTTACGTCTGTGTTCTGCTCTAGAAATGGGAGGAGTAAAGCTAGGGAAGGTGTCTCTAACACCGCTCTCTTAAAATGGACCCACTGTCAACGCCTGGCGTAGAAAAGCCGACCTCGAGGCGTGTCACTGAGTCACCACGTGTGACATGCCCAGCCTCTCATGACAAGGACGCCGATCACAGACATCTCTATCGACCTTATGTCCATCACTATCCCTCAAGATAAAAAGATCAGACGCTCGATCGCCTCCTTATGGTATTTACAGAGAAGTAGTCCAGAAAACCGATAAAGGATGAGAGGAAAGAAGTAAGTAGAACTCGCCTCAACCCTACCCTTTACGGACAACTGCAACCGAAGTAAAGTCCGGGCCGCCGCTTCAGTCTTTGCCTGAACTTCTGACTAATTCTTCTACAACTGGAGATTCAGCTCAAAACACACTTCGAGAATACGGACGGGGCTGTCAGTCTAACTAAAGAGCCCCGGAAGCTCGACTTCTTTTCAGACACCTAATCGCCAGCGGGAAGACGTTAATTTTGGCCTCCGTCACCATTTCATACTGTTCAAGGGCGCCTTTTGTACCACCTCAATGTCGCTGCGGTACGGCACGACACGAAAATAGATATGTCATCGGCGCACTCAGAAACCCTGGCTGGAGCACATCGATTCCACTTAGGGCCAGACTGCACGCCTTGTCCCTTAGCCAACAATCAAGTAGAAGTCGGGTTTGAATCCGGCGGATCTTCAATGTTCCTCTCGATGTATAATTATAACCGATGTTTTTGTTAATATGTTGGACCTCATTTGCTGCATGGAATTTCTTTCCTGACGATTGTTGTGTCTATTTAATGCGTACGCAAATGTCACAACCATTATGGGACAGAGATAATAATATAAGGTATCATATATATATATATATATATATATATATTTGAGTTTTTTTTTAATCATATCACCCCGAGCAAGGCGGTAACGCCACTGATGTGCAGGGGGCTACATAGGAGTGAAAAGATTGGAAAAGAGAAAACCGGAAACCGCATCCTAAACAGGAAACAAGGGATGAGCCTCTTCACCTGTTCAATAGACGTGGGTTTGAGTTTGAGTTTAATTTAATGGCATAAATGCCAAAAAGGTAGGGTTTTAAGGATTTTTTTAAATGTTTGATGACGGAGGAAACGAAGACAGAAAAACTCGCGGACATTGCAGATCAGATCCATGTTTGAACGTGAAATGGCCGTAAACCAAAAGTAAATGAAAAGCAAATGAAATTTTAATGAAGGTCTACCTTATCCTTTATGAAGAACGTATGTTTTCGCTTCATTCCTCAAGAAGCATTTCTTGTATTCATTTGAGTCATGACTAGGATTAAACATCAGCAAGTTATGATAAGAAGACGAGTAGAAAACTATTATCGATGTTTGAAAAGACTCAGAAGCACCTAATGCAGCAGCTAGAGTTACCAAACCGTAATAGTAAGTTTCTGCTGCCACCTGGGAAATCTGAAATTGCTCTCGAAATTTTTTTTTAAAAAACTTATGTTCATCAGCAAAAAGAGCAGCCCAAAATGCCAAATACAGATGGGAGATACTAAAATCAAACAGGTACAAAAATTTATATACTTGGGAAGTCGTTTAACTGAAAACGAAAAGTACGACACGGAGATCAGAAGGCGAATTGGCATCGTGAAAAACGCATTCCAGTCGCTGTATATTAAAAGACAGGAAAATTTCGCTAGAAACAAAGAGGGTACTGGATTGTTATGTGATGTCAGTTTTTCAATATGGCAGTGAATCCTGGACAATCTCATCAAAGATGAAGGAAAAACTTGAGGCAGCTGAAATGTAGTTCTACAGAAGGATGCTGCGGATACCATGGATCGAGTACATGAGCAATGATAAGGTTTTTGAAAGGATGGAAACGAAAACGAAGTCAATACTGAGCATCAGGAAGAGACAGCTAAAATTCCTTGGAAATACAATG
The DNA here is from genome assembly GCA_037127315.1 of Ascarosepion bandense. NCBI lineage: Eukaryota > Metazoa > Mollusca > Cephalopoda > Sepiida > Sepiidae > Ascarosepion > Ascarosepion bandense. The sequence continues at coordinate 153,926 of JBBBDQ010000294.1, read as the reverse complement.
AGGAAGGAGAGATTGAAGAATCGGATCATCACAGACCAGATAGAGGGAAAGAGAGACAGGAAAAATAGCGTGTAAGTGTAACGTACTTAACGGGCCTGAGCAAGTGGATGGTAGAGCGGAGGTTGCGGGATGTAACAGGAGAAACCGTGCTAAGAGCCATCAGGGATAGAGAGAAGTGGAAGGCAATGATCATCTACTTCCTGAAAGTACAAGGCACATAAAAGAAGTTTTTTTTAAAAAAAAAATCTCACTCGTAATTTAATTTGCTATGTCTGCTTTTAATATATATTTGGTGACAGAAGGACAAAAAACTGCATTTAATTATGGATCATAAGAACCCAGAACGCGGGTGATCATGGCTCTCCGCAGATTCCTTTTTTTATTATCTATGACTTGTTCTATATTTTAGGAAATATACTGGAGTGGGTTTCCAATGTTTGATCACGGTTTTGAGTTTAGAGATTTTGGCTGGTTACCAAGACAGTTTAATTCAACCGATAGATGGTGCCAAGCGAAGAGATGCATTCATGCCATTCCCAAAGACATCGTGCGAAAATGAACGCCACAGACTAACCCGGAATGGAAATTCTACTTGACGATTCTACATCCCATTACACTAAATTTACATCCGCTTGCCGTTGTTTAATAAGAACATAAAAGGATTTTTTTGATAAAAAACAAAACAAAAAAAAAAACGCATGTTTAGTTTGAAAGTATTCTAATTAAAAAAAAATGGTTTCAGTTACAGTTCTGGCCTGCAGTACCGAGTTTCTTCATTAGAAAATAAATAAACCACTTTTGAATACTAGATTTATAATCTACGAATTTTGTTAATACAAGATTCCCAATATTGTATTTTTTAATAGTCATTACTATATTTGTTCATTTAAAAAGTGAAATAAAGGCTAAAAGTTTACAAAAAGAATTTTTTAAAGTACCAAATATCCTCGAATCTAATTCTGTCCATTGTGCACACGTATGTGTACAAATTTAACAACCTTTTTGCAAAAGGCAAATGCACTGGAAATTCTTTCCACTGACTTTAATCAATGCATTGAAAATCGACGTGGAGGATCATGGGATTGCCTGGAGTTTCAATTTATTGCACATTTTGAGTAAACGGAAATTTTTACTTTTTTTTTTTTTTGGAAATGGCTTTTACTATGCTTAAAGTCCATTTGATGTCTCAGTGTAAAACGAGAGATATTTTATTGGCTTTAAATCCTCGACAAATAATGAATTCTAGAACAATATATGTAAGCAGTTGATGTCATATAGGATCCTCGTCAAGAAATGTTTGGCGTGCTGATATAAATAAGATAAACGACAAGGTGAGGAGACTGTTGTAACCATATTTCAGATAGACAATTTTGCAGAAAAATAAGAGCTAACTGACCCAACACCGTTCTAAACTAATTCCCAGATCATACAGAGACATTACCTCATTAATGTCCAGCGTAAAATTCGATATTAAAAAAGTTCGGTATTATAGGTTCCTATTTTGTAAATTATTTCATTCTAAGCAAAGAGTGGAGAGTGACAAGAAGGGACTACAAATAAACTTTAAGAAAACTGAGTGCATGGTCATCAGCAAAATATTCAACCCAAAATACCAAATACAGGTGGGGGATAACAGAATCAAGCAAGTACAAAAATTTAAATAACTAGGAAGTGTTCTAACAGAAGATGGAAAGTGCGACACGGGGATCCGAAGGCGAATTGGCATGGCAAAGGATGCGTTCCAGAAGATGAGCAAAATACTAACAGGAAAATCTCAATAGAAACGAAGAAAAGAGTGCTAGACTGCTACGTGATGTCAGTTCTTCAATACGGCTGTGAATGCTGGACAATATCATCGAAAATGAGGAAAAAACTGGAAGCGGCCGAAATGTGGTTCTACAGAAAGATGCTACGGATATCGTGGACTGAGCATGCAAGCAACGATGAGGTGTTGGAAAGAATGGCCACAAAAAGGAAATTGATGCTGAGCATGAGGAAGAGACAACTGAAGTTCCTGGGACATGCATTGAGGAAAGAGAGCCTGGAGAAACTGATACTGACTGGACAGATAGAAGGAAGGAGAGACAGAGGAAGGCAGCGGATAACATATTTGCAGGGTTTGGTCAGGTGGATTACGGAACGGGGGTTGCCAGGAGCAACAGGAGCAAACATACTAAGAGCCACAAGGGATAGGGAGACGTGGAGAACCATGATCGCCTACGTCCCGAAGGGATAGGGCACATAGAAGAAGAAGAAGAAGAAGAAGCAAGGTATTAAAACCACTAAGATGGATGCGAGAAAAATACGACTATTAAGAAAGGGAAACAATTCAAAGAACAAACGATTACGACAGGGAATAACGAGTGAAATTGTATTTAAACTTTCGAATATCAAAGTTGACTGGGAGGTAAAATGCTAGAAGAAATTAAAAACATTAAAATCATCCGATATATAGATATCACATCCTAATGAAAAAAAAATTATCATTAATTATAGTTTCCTATGATATTTTACCTTTCTTAGCAGTACTTCTATTATCAAAATGTGAGAAATTTAATAACAAAAATTATAAAAATCATAAATAAAATCAAATCAGCTAGACTATACTCTAAACATAGGTATTTTCACGCAATTGTCAAAAAAAAAAAAACAACAGCAGAGCATGATGTTAAAAGGCCTCAAACCTAATAAAAACAAAGTTTTAGAATCAAAATGCTTATGCTATTATTAAGAGGAAAGATCGAATTTTGTTGTCATTATTTTTTTTTAATTTTAATTCCTTTCTAACAGGTTCGAAATTTCAATTAAAATTTCTTTTTTGTGTCCTGTCAGCGATTCCTGTCATGTTTACGTAATGCAGCTATTAAGGAAAACATAATATTACGCAAATCATTTTTTGGTGTTGCAAGACACATTAACTTGAAAATTTTTGCCAAAATCAACTAATTGTCTCATTTCAATGAAACTTTCAGAACTTATTCCCAAATAAATGAAATTATTTATGCAATTATTACTTTTAGAAAATCGTGGTATATATATATATATATATATATATATATATATATATATATCTGATAACCATACTCCAAATAATTTATATATATATATACTCCAAATAATATAATAATAGTATGGTTATTATATATATATATATATATATATATATATATATATATATATATATATATATCTGATAACCATACTCCAAATAATTTCATAAAACGTCTAGAAATACATTATCTATATCAATTATTTTTTTAATTAGTTAAATGCAAGACTCATTGGGAAATGTAAATCATATAATTTTTTTAATTGCGAGACCATGTTTTTTTAAAATCTGCTTCGAAAGTAAAATAAAAATGGCATTAAAACTACGCTATTTTTAATGTGGATAAACTTTTAATTGAATTTATAAATAATATAATTTTAGGATATCATATTCTGAAGAAGAAAAAAATCGATCAATAATGAATTTTTATAAGAATTGTTTTCATTTTTTCTTCATTAATTAAAGTTTCAAACAACTTTTAAATTTCTTCCAGATATTCAGTGTCTTCGGCTTTATTTACAAATCGCAAATTCATACTCTTTATACAAATCATGTAGAATTAAGATTTTAAAATAATTTCTATTTATTAATGTTAAACTGTACGTATTTTTTTTTCACTATGGGAACACAAGAGACTTACCATTAAAGATCACAGGTTTCAAGGGTTTTTCCCCTTATATATGATTAGAAAAAAAAACTTATTATAAATTTTATACTCTTTAAAACACTTTAAAATTGAGCCGAACGATGTTGTTAAATATTAGCGCGAGCTTATTCACGTTATCACACTGGTTTCCGTACGATGATCAAAATTAAACAACGTCAAACGTTGCTGTAAGCTTGAATGTGTGGGTGGTGCAATGGATAATGGATTGAATTTTTTTATCGGAGGGCTGAGTTCCGATTCTGGTTGGGTTCGTTATATTGACTTACACGCAAATACCCTTGCGAAAGATATGAATGTACATCTCCCCCAACTGTGAGTTAATTAACAAAATCACAAAACCATTCTTCTCTAAAAAAAAGAAACAAAAAGACGCAATCTAAAAGTATTTTCTAACTCTAAGTAATCTGAAAGTGTAGCTAAGCTCGTAAAAAAACCGAATATGTCAATGAAACATATAGCGCTCATTTTATGTCTACTACAACGTCCGCGCGTGTGGAATAAATAAACGGTAAACATATAGAGTATTCTGTGAGAGTGAGAAACGGCGAATAATCTGAGTAGCAGCATGATGTTCGAATGGAGGTCAATAAGATATCTTCCTGTGTCTCGTCTATTTTCTGCCGTTCGAAAAATATCTTCATAAGAAGAAAATGGACTATAGAAAAAAATGGAATATAGTAAAAGAAAATGGATTTATAAAAATATATAACACCGCAACAATTTTTTATATTTATACTTTAAACTCACTTTACAAAGATTTATTTCCCATTTTACAAAGAAGTTTCATATTTTTAAAAGGCGATATTTTTTCTTACAAGGCGTTGGGACTTCGTAATATTCAGTCAGTCAGTAAAGTTTCATACGTGATACACGCTTGGCCGATCACGTCTTGAAAGAGACATGACTGACTGGGCAGAAGAGTATCCCGCACTAGGTTGCCATTCAGTCAGTTAAGTGGCATACGTGATACACGCTTGGGCGATCATGTCTCGAAAGAGACATGACTGACTGGGCAGAAGATTATCCCGCACTAGGTTGCCATTGCTTTCTGCAGTAGACTGGTTGCCGACCAAGGCTATAGAACCCAATCTGTCCTGCTATTTAACCCATAACTGGAAGGAAGAGACGGATTAATACCTTTCCCAAGGGTATTTGCGCGTAAGTGAATACAATGGATTCAGCTGGAATTCGAACTCGGCTCCCCGGCTTCTCGTTCCGAGCCGATATCCACTGTACCTCAACGTACATACTTTCTTGTAATAGCCAGTCAAGGCTATAGAACCTAATCTGTCTTGTCATTTAACCCATAATTGGAAGGAAAAGACGGATTAGTACTTTTCCCAAGGGTATTTGTGCGTAAGTGAATACAAGGAATTCAAATATTACACAGTTTAAATTACTCTCATTGTTTCCAGCAACACAGAGAACGTAATACAGACAAATTAGAATCTTATCTCTGTATAAAAATAATGCATAAAATAATTTGTTTTAATGCAGTTGTTTTTTTACATTAAGAAAGTTGTTAAATGTCATCTCGCTTCTTTTTGTATACACGTTCTATACAGCAACATCTTTATTTCCTGGTGGACAGAGTTTGTCTACACAAAAAGCGCTCAAAGAGTTTGCTGTTTAGGAGAAAATTCTGAAATACAGCTAATGACAGCAGACATTAAGTTAACTACGGGCTCAGAAAGAAAGATGTTGCTCAATAAACTTCGTAAGTAGTTCGTATTCCGATAAAACTTGTTACTAATTAACCTATTGACAAAACATTCAGTCAGTCAGTCAGTTAAGTGGCATATGTGATACACGCTTGGTCGATCATGTCTCGAAAGAGACATGACTGACTGGGCAGAAGATTATCCCGCACTAGGTTGCCATTGCCATTGCCGACCAAGGCTATAGAACCCAATCTGTCCTGCTATTTAACCCATAACTGGAAGGAAGAGACGGATTAATACCTTTCCCAAAGTTATTTGTGCGTAAGTGAATACAATGGATTCAACTGGAATTCGAACTCGGCTCCCCGATTTCTCGTTCCGAGCCGATATCCACTGTACCACAACGCACATAATTTCGCTTGTCCAAATGTCGTCTAAAGAGTTTGCTTATGTTCTAGAAATGATACATTTCTTTCGAGAGATTTAATAACGTGACAACCAAACGAAGCATTGAGGGAATTTACTATATTGAAAGCGTGAGCGATTTCGAGATAAAATACTGGGGTTACAGTATGTTATTATCCTACCAAAGTTAAAATTTTAAGAAATACTTTTACGCACACGGCACATGACTATTTTGTCAAAATTTGAAAATCTCAAAAAACATGCTAGAAACTGAAATTACATCTTTAATAACAAATAAAGCTCACGAAAGTAAGTTGTACGATCAATAAAGTGCTATACGTAATACACGCTTAGGCGATCTTGTTTCGAATGAGACATGACTGACTGGGCAGAAGATTATCCCGCAGTAGTTTGCCATTACTTTCTACGGTAAACTGGTTGCCAATTAAGCCTACAGAACCCAATCTGTTCTGCTATTTAACCCATAAGTTGAGGGAGAGGGGTATTTACGCGTATGTGAATGCAACAAATTCAACTGGAATTCGAACTAAATTTACGGTAATAAAACAACCAGAGAATTTCCAAAACTTAAAAGAAATTAATAAAATGGTTAGAAAGATCGTTACTTTACGTCAAGTATCCCGTAACTTATCAATGTCGTCAGGGCATCGCCTGTACCTCAGCTATAGCAGCGATTTTGTGTCGCGAGTAAGATAACCTGTCGGAGTCCATTTTTCTTCAGTATTGTTTTGAATTCAGTTTTCTTCTACTACACTAGTTGCCACCTAAAGCAGGAGAATCTAGTGGATGGATTAATATATTTTCGAAGAGTATGCGGCGAAAGGGAACCATAAACTCGACCGGGTTTTGACTGAATGGGTAAGAAAAACATGTACCCTATGTGCTGTGTTTCTTCAGGACGTTGGTGATCCACATTTTCCTGTCCTCTATAGCCTTTAATAAACTGTCTTTTGTTATCTCTCCTAAACCCTGTTCCGTTACCAGTCTACTCAGGCTGGCTAGGTAAGTTATACGTTGTTTTTCTTGGTGCTATTTACCTTCAGTCTGTCCTGTGTGTATCAAATTTTCGAAGCCTTCTTTTCTAATTATGTGCCCTAGAAATTCCAACTGTCTCACTCTGATGTTATATATAAGCGTTCTTTTTTTATTTCTATTTTCTTCTTCGTTGTTCACATATTAGGTCCATAGTATCCTCCTCATCCTTCTATTGCTCTAAATTTTTTTTATTATTTGTGAGGCGATTGTCCAGCATTCACTGCTAGATAGGAGGATTGATATGATAAGATGTGTTTCTGGTTAATCTTAATAAAATTTTAATTCAATTCTATATTTTCCTGATAATCTAAATAATCTAGATATACCGTAACTCATGTCACAGAAGTAGTGTTTCTTTAGGCACGACAGCCTGACAGAGCCCAGTTCTCTCCAGGTTGGTTTAAATTTTTGCAGACCAACTGCCACCTATAGAGCCCAATCTATCCTGCTATTTTACCCATAGTTTGGAGAGAAGAGATGGATTTCCTTAATCCGAGCCGCTACCCGTTACACTACAATGCCTCCATAATCTAAATAATATATAATCATAATTTATGTTGTTAATTATGAGTATTCACTATCTATTTTTAGATGTATGCACTTTGTTTTTCCCGCCATAACTTTCATTAATTTTATTTTCCTGTATCAAATGAGCATATCTTCTTTTTATTTTATCATATTCCTTATGCACAAAATGCATGGATTTTTTCACATATACTTATTTTTAATAGTCCTGGGTATAACGATAAACTACATCCGACAAGCAAGGCTTTTGATCGCGAGATTGGAGATTTTGAGGTGCGTTAAACTCTTAATTGCTGTTTTCCGAGGCCCACACTAACCCGGGGTGGTAGCAACTGTTATAGTGCCGGCTATGGTTAATAAGTGAACTCCTATACAAAAGCAAAACACAAGGAAATGATAAAAATACCAGTAATAGGTTTTTATATAGTAAAATTATCAACAATACCTAATTATAGTAAAGTGACCAACAATAGATTTAAAAAAAAAAAAACGACCAGCCACACATTTTATCTGTATCTTTTTATCTGGAGGCATAGATACAATTGTGTTTAAAATTGACTGAGTTGAAACCATAGAATTTGTTCAAAATATTTAGATTTCACCTTTAAATAACTCCTAGAGATTGATATGTCGCTGAACAAAACCAGCCAACCGAAACTAATTTTTAAATTTTATATAAAGATTTTTTACAAATTAACCACAGCATTTCAAAGTAGCTGGATTGCCATGGTAACAATTTGAAAAAAATGAGGATGCTTGTACAAAGCGAAACGTTGATAACATTTTAAACATTTAACAGGCTTTCGCACATTCTCTTACATACAAATCAATGGAAAAATGCCGCTAAGCCAATACTTAAAAAAAAATTACAACTTGATATATTCTGTATCTGAATGCCGAAATTATACGATCAGCTACTTTTTAAGTAAAATATTAAAGAATCAAGACAAAGAAATAGGAACGGCGCTTTGTAAACGAACTCAAAAGAACACTAGTTCAAAACAGAGAATGATTGTTTTTGTTTAACGGTCGTAGAATGTAAAAAAACGACCTGTAGCGTTGTTGTTATATATTAGCTGACCTGGTGCGTAATTTCGTACAGAAGTGTCTTTTTATGAAACAGCAAAAATATGCTAAACGGCTAGTAAAAGAAAAGAGAATTGTTTCGAAAATAGTTGTTTGTTTTGATAGTTAAAGAATGTGGACATTGATTTACGAGCGGAATTGTGTTTTGATAACCAGCGTAGCCAAGATCAGATAATGTAAACCTCAAATTGTGTTTGTTAACAATGTGCCCAAAAGATGACGTTGTCTTAAAGAGATTCACTTATATAATAGACAGATTAGAAGTAAGAAGAAGAAGTCAGGTGGCAGTTGAAATCGGAAGACGAACCCAACAATTGATTCCCACCTATGCGGATGTGCTTACCCCTGGCCACTACTCTACATACAACTATCGCCGAAGAGAATAAAATATAATCTAATATTTCTATATATACGTGTTGGTTGTTATCGCTTATCTACCAAGGTATTTGTTGTTCCAACAGCAGTAATAGTGTATACCAAACACGACAGGAATATATAACATTGCAATACAAAGTGAAAAATTACAGCAGAACCAATGACAATGCTTAATTTAAGTTAGACAGGTTCACAGCTTAGTCCCAAAAATTACAATGGATTTAATTAAGCTTTTATAGTTAATTAGGTGTGTCCGGTTTTTCGACTCGGAACGACAAACCGGGTAGCAGAGTTCGAATTCCAGATGAATTTCTTGAATTCACATACGCACAAATACTCTTGGGAAAGGTACTAATTTGTCTCTTCCCTCCAGTTATGGGTTAAATAGCAGGAGAGATTGGGTTCTATAGCCTTGGTTGGCAACCAGTCTACCACAGAAACAATGGCAATCTACTGCGGAATAATCTTCTGCTCAGTCAGTCATGTCTCGAAAAAGACATGATCGCTCAAAGCGTGTTTCACGTATAGCACTTAACTGAATGTAATGTTATATTAGTAATTTATGATCAGAATATGAAGTTAAATTTGTCAAACTAAAATTATAATTTTTGTATTCTGTCAATTGAACGTCATCCAGTTTAAGGTTATGTGGTTTCAAGTTTTTCTTAGAACTTTCGATCTTCTTGCCTGGATCGAGTGATTCTGATTTCTCTCATCGTAAGATCGGGCGTTTATATTACTACCACCCGGTTGTTTGGTGTGTGTATATCCTAAGCAATGTGGATTCGCTTCCTGTTTATGTTAGTAGATCATCCAATATCATTTGAAGCTTGGTTCTGTAACTGGGTTTTTGAGTTTAACTAGATCAACACACAGGGGGACCTCGGTCTTTTGTCATTCCGATGTGACGCACAGTGCAATAATGACATATTTTAGAGTAAAATTGGATCACCACATATTAACACTTCTTAGTTAAAGGTTCGTGATTAAGGCCACTGTTTTATTTTCTGGCGTGTATAGAAGACTACACTAGTTTTATAAATTGATAATTTGTTTACATTTAGCAAATCTTTCTGAAAATACCTAACACAGATATTTTTGTTTTCTACTACAGACGCAAAAGAAATTTCTGCGCGTTGTGGTGCAGAGGATATCGGTTTGGAATGAGAAATCGGGGAGTGGAGTTCAAATTCCGGTTGAATAACTTGTATTCACTTACGCGCAAAAGCCCTTGGGAAAAATATTAACCAGTCTCTTCATTCCAGTTATGGGTTAAATAACAGGACAGCTTGGGTTCTATAGCTTTGGCGGGCAACCAGTCTATCACAGAAAGTAATGACAACCTATTGTGGGATAATCTTCAGTCCAGTCAGTCACGTCTCTTTCGAGACATGATCGCCCAAGCGTGTTTCACGTATGGCACTTAACTGACTACAAACGTGGGTACACATAATCCCGATTATAAACAATGAAATGAATGTCAATTGGTCTAGAAACAGAGAACTTAGTGAAAAAAAATGTGTATCCTGGCATGAATCGAAGCTGTATTCTTTTTTTTCATCAGAGAAATAACTTCTTCAGCTGAAGTATGCCATAACAATTAGGCCATGGAGGATAGGGACGTAATTGGTCACGTATCGACTTTGCAACGACATTCGACAAAGTAGGCCACAAAGACCTGATAGAGACGCTTGGCAACCTTGACATATTCGGAAAAGAGCTTAGAGTAATCAAGAACATGTACTGGTAGCAAATTGCTTGCATACGGACAGGAAATGAGTTCAGCATATACAAAAAGATAGAATGGGGTGTAACATAAGGATGTGTATTCGCACCCGATGTATTTAACCTATACAGCGAGACCATTTTGAGAGCTCCGCCAGAGTTGGTCATTGGCGGTCGCCATCTGAACAATATAAAATACGGAGATGATACAGTGCTGATAGCAGTCAAGGGAAAGAAACTACGAGACATCCTACATGAAGTATTTAAAGAAAGCGGACTACATATCAACTACAAAAAAACTGAATGCATGGTAATCAATAGAAAGAAGAGCCTAATATGCCAACTACACGTTGGTGATACCACAATCATACAGGTGCAGAAATTGAAATATCTGGGAAGTGTTCTAACAAAGGACGAAAAGTTCGATACAGTGATCCAAGGATGCATTCCAATAGCTGAATACAACATTAAGTGAAAGGAAATATTCACTGGAAAATAAAGAAAAGCGTACTGGATTGTTATGTGATGTATGTACTTCAGTATGGCAATGAGTGCTGGACAATCTCATCAAAGATGAAGGAAAGATTTGAAGCAACCGAAATGTGGCTCTACAGAAGGATGCTGCGGATACCATGAACGAAACACGTGAGCAATGACGAGGATTTGGAGATGAACACAAAAAGGAAAATGATACTTAGCATCAGGAAAAGGCAGCTGGAATTTTTGAGACATGTAATGAGGAAGGAGGGTTTGCTCGCAGGACGGATAGAAAGGAAGAGAAACATGGGAAAGCATACCTGATAGACTTGAGCAGATGGATGGTGGAGTATGGGTTGATTGGAATGACAGGTGACGGGATATTAAGCGCGACAAGGGATAGGAAAATGTGGAGGGCCATGATCGACTACGACCTGAAGGGACACAGCACATAAAAAAAGAAGATATGTTTTGTGGCGTAATTGGCAAGGCGCACTTCGGATAAAGGTGTGTGTTTCCTGAGTAAAAAAAAATATTCAGTTTTCTGACGGGGAAATACGTTTTTCTTTAGTAAAGACTATCGATTTCTAGGCTGATTGACATTAATTCTACTATTTAAAATAACAGATGTCAAACACGTGTACACAGTAAAATATAACGTTTATAGAAAGAAGGAACTGCTTTAAAATTATGGATAGATTTATAGATATTATAGAAAGAGTTTTTTACTGGAATAATCTTTATATAAGTCTTAAACGTATTGCCTTTCAAGGTTCTTATCTGAAATGTCATTACAATGTTGTTGAATGTCAGCCCGAATGAATAACTTGAAATATTTCATGATAAGACTTGGAGATAATGAATAGAGAAACCGTTCCAATGTTAAGGTATTTTTCTGTTTGTTTCTTTTTATTTCTTTAAGGATGATATTTGTTGTTACGTAGGCACCTTTCTTTGTGCCACGTTTGTACAACACGTAATTAAGGAACCATTCAGCTAACTGCTACAAGATTTGATTTACAGCGACTGAATTTGACTCGGCTTTCATTCCCTCTCGTTTGTAATTTATAACGTCTGAAAATACAGTATTTGTCTCGTTCTACATTTACATGAAAGTTTTCCTTCATCACTAAGAACTAGTCTCGCAGATGTATACAAAAACAAAATGCGCTAGATAGTTCAGTGATGAGAATATACAGTCGATGGGACGGAAATCACTTGTCTTTCAACGGCTATGAAGGAATTAAAAATCAACATAAAGTAGACATTTTACAACAGCTTTTAATACAAGCCCAGGCACCATTGTAGCTATACTCTTAAAATCGAATAAACATATCGATGGTGCTAACAAGAACTCACAAGTCAACGTGAACGAAGGTTTCAGCGTAATAGCTCTGTTCAAACTTAATCACCTCTGATGAAGTGTTCTCTCTCTCTCTCTCTCTCCTAGAAACTCTAACTACGTTTTGCTTAGTTTAGTTCTAATATAAACAACAAAAGCACTCTGTTAGTGTTGAATAAATACGGATGTGCCAGGGTATGTGTCTGCAACAGGGATTGCATAACCGTCTTAACAGACGGAGGTGCTTTGAAACGAGTAGCCGGTCACTATTACACACACACACACACACACACACACACACACACACACACACACACACACACACACACACACACACACACACACAAATATATTTCACGCATTAGAAATAATCAAGTAAAGATACATTTACCTCTATAATAAATGTATATGTATTTCTGCTGTAGCGTTGATGAGTGTTAAGATATGAAAGAAAATCGTGGAAGGGTAAGAGACTCCAAAAATATTTCTAAACTTCTGTGCTATAGATAGAACAATTTTGGGAGTTTTTGACGTATACATATACGCACATAATTATATATATATATATATATATATATATATATATGTGTGTGTGTGTGTGTGTGTGTGTGTGTGAAATGTATATATATATATATATATATATATATATGCAATTTGTTATATATATTATACTAGCATCATAGCTCGTATAATTTTTAATGAGATGATTAATGCAGCTTGTTGTGATTTCCGTGTGATTTGATTTCTGTGACGTAGTCTACCAACCATCTTAGATCTTAGACGTTTTACGGAACAAATATAAACAATCGGCTCCAATGACCATAAAGTGCGAAAGGGAAAATTTACTGAACTTAAACTCAAAAAGTATGTGTCGACCTGGCCTGTAGATATGTGCCCCTAGAAAGTTTGAATGGCGTAGCTTAAAAATGTAATCGTGCATATGTTACAGTCTCACACACAGACTCAGAGATTGCCCTTATATATATAGATTATTTATATATTATATATGCGCGGTACTTATTTGAAAGCGCTCAATATCAGTGAAAGAGCTAACATATTCAGTTGGGTTGGTGTAAGTTTGTGACCCTAGGTTTCACGCTTTTGCGATCGTCAGGGTCACATTCCTGTCCACACCACCTGATTGTAGTTTCAATTTGTAGTGGATATATAAAAAAATTCTACATGTTCTAAAATATAATTTAGAATATATATATATATATATATATATATATATATATATATATATATATTAGGACATTGAATATGTTCTCGCTGTTTTCCAACAGATGGCACTCCCAGGACTGCGTGCGTATAGTTTCAGGTGCTAACACATCTATAAAGAAGTACTTCAAGTATGCTTGAAATTCAGTGTATGTTATTTCGCCGAAGTGTAAGCAACTTTATTTTTCATAGCATTAAACCTGTCAGACTTCGTGCCAAAGAAACTGTATTTTCGAGAAATTTTACTGCACTACTTTAATCTTGTTGAGCCTTACGACGGCCATGCTCTATCAGAAACAACATGCATCTAAACCAGATGCTTCAAAAAATAAGGATTTTGATGTTGAAGATAAAGAAGGCTCTGGCACACCGAAAAAGTTTAAAGACAAAGAATTGGAGGAATTTCTTCATGAAGACTCATGTCAGGTGCAAGCTGAACTTACAGAATCATTAGGAGTTGGTCACACAACAATATGTACTTCCACAAATTTGCAGAAAAAATCAACATAGTATGAAGAAAAAAAGTCCCAAACTAAATAAAAATAAAGTTTTATTGGCAAGGTGTAATGTTCATGTTAAAAATATGCCATTTCTTTTTTTTAATTTGGATAAACTTTTAATTGGGTTTATAAAGTATTTGTTATTTTAATTTTTATTTTACATAAAAGATCTTCAAACTTAAGGCTATAAAGCTGAACTAAAATTCTATAAAATATGAGAAAATTGTTTAAAATTTTTGTTAAATTTTTAATTTTACTATATAGTTAAAAACCAAAAAACGAAGCGTACGATTAAGCTACATAAAATTTATCATTTTTATCACCCATACTTTGCATTTTTTTACTACTTTCGTCTGTCATGCCAATTATCGCCTCTGATAACACGATGATAACCCCTGATAACGAGGCTACTGTAATTAAGAAACGCTTTTATAGTACATTTCATTTCAGACAGTAAGCAAGTAATACTTGTTTCAAATCAGATTAAGGTAAGTTTAAATTTGCTAATTTGAATCAAATAATGTGTCAGCGAGGTATATTTTATTTTTGCAAGGTTTTTTAAAACCGAGAATTAACTCTTGCTTACAAAATGTGTTAATCGAAGAAAAATGGCCAAAAAATTGAATATTTTTTAAATCTGAAAAATTTTAGATTTCAATCAATATAATTTCGGTTTGAAATACTTCAGACTATTTTGCCTACTGGAATTAGTAAATTTAATTTCTTGGCTTTCTTGTCATATGTGAATAGCTGATTCAACAGCAGAAAAAGAAAGATTTTTGCATCGCATCGTGATCGTAGATACACTACGATAACCCTAAGCACAGAAGATTGTCGTGTAAGCCCGGCCATGCACCAACATCGGCAGAAAAAAAATGATGTCCATGGTTCGAAGTTTCTGCTCTGCATTTGGTGGGATCAGCTGGTGCAGTTTACGAGCTGCTAAAACCGACCAGATCCATAACGTGAGATCACTATCGACTACAATTAATGCGTTCGAGCCGAACATAATTTAAAAAAAACGGCCGCTATACGAGCAGAGACATGACAAATTGATTTTGCAACATGACAAGACAACTCAAGGCCACATGTTGCAAAACGGGTGTAAACCTACTTGTATTTACCAGACATAGCACTGTTCAATTATCACATGGCTTGACTGAGTAACACTTTCATTCTTATGAAGATGCCGAAAAGATTGGTCGACTCGTTGTTAGTCTCAAAAAACGTGTCGTTTTTCCGACGTGGAATTTAAATGCTTCCAGAAAGACGGGAAAAGTAGTGGCTAGCGATTGATAATACATTCAGTGACATGTTTCTTACTAATTTTTGAAAATAAAACATTACTTTACATGAAAAATCAGCTAGAACTTATTCAAGGTCCTAATACACACACACACACACACACACACACACACACATATATATATATATATATAATATTGTGGCTGTCAGATCTGAGTTAGTTTAATCTTTTTCTTATCCTCTAAAATCACAGACCATTTATTTTACACAAAGTTTTGTCTTTCATTCTGACCTGAAGTTATTGAACTTAACAAACGTCGGTGAAACGCATCGTTTATAGTTCTTGTCTCATCATTTGTAGTTGTCTAAAATATAGAGGGAACGATGGGGAAATTAACAGTATTTCATATTATTAATTTTACACATTCGCGTTGTTTGTTTCTGATTTTATTGACTACAGAATATAGTAGGGTCAGTTGGGACCGTCTATGAGGAAAAGAACACCATGACGAAATTCACCTCGCCAGAAACTTGGAAACGGCATGCTGTACTGCTTGGCATTCTCGTCGGAGGCTCCAATACGAACATTTCATAGAGTTTGGATGGCAATCTGATGATAGTGCAGATGCTTTCGAAAGAGTTGGAGGATATATCCAGTCAACATCATGGTGTTTGAAGTGATTACTAGAATGGCAACGTTAGGCCTACATTTATCTTCTAACAGGATCCAAGACTCAACATTGAAGCCTACATTTAATGTCTTGGGTTAAGAGGGTAGCTGCTGGAAGACCCTATATCTGGCAATAGGACTCTACACCATGCCACCCAAGCAGGAGAACCCAGTCATAGCTGTCAGACAATTTCTGTGACCACATCACCTCTAAAACTGGTCACCTAACACATCACTCAATAAATAACGGGCCTAACTAATAAAACAACAAATTTTAGACGAAATTCGTCTTTATTCATCAACATAGTCTCCTAGGTTGATGCACTGATTTCAACGCTTCTCTAACATTTCGATACCTTTTTTGTAGAATGATTTGTCTTTGGCTTAAAAATACGCCTCAGGTTCTGATATCACTTCTTCATTGGAGTGAGATCTCTTTTTCTGGAGCATTCTTTTGCCGTCTGCAAACAGCCAGTAGTCTCTGGGGGTCAAATCTGGAGAATAAGGTGGATGCAGAAGCAATTCGAATTACAATTCATGGAGTTTTTCCATAGTTACGATCGACTTGTGACACGGTACGTTGTCTTGGTGAAAGATCCCTTTTCTCTTCTTCATTTGTGGCCATTTTTTAATTTCCTCTTTCAAACGCAACAATAATGCTATATAATATTCGCTACTGACGGTTCTTCCTTTTGCTAGGCAATCAATGAACAAAATACCTTGCGCATCCCAAAATATGGAGGGCAAAACCTTGTCTGCTGATGTTTACATCTTTGGTCGCTTGGGACGGTTTTTACCTGACGCTGTCCACTCAGCTGACTGCCGATTTGACTCCGGAGTGAAATGGTGGATTCATATTTTATCCATTGTCACATATTTACACAAAACCCCTTCTTGTTGCGTTGAAACAGTGACAAACAATGCTCTAAATCGTTGATACGTTGTTGTTTTGAATCGACTGTGAGCAAACGCAGCACCCACTTGGAACACAGCTTTCTCATTGACAAATATTCATGCAAAATGGAGGTTACAATGTATTCTGATATGTTCAACTCCTCTGCTATCTCATTCAACTTCAATTTACGATCGGTCAAAACGAGTTTGTGAACTTTTTTGGTGGATTCCGAGACATGTGCCGATTTTGGGTAACCTGAGCGTTCAACACCATTTGCGTCTGTACGACCGCGTTTAAAGTCAACATACTACTTCTTAACGATTGTTTCCGACGGAGCAGAGTCTGAATAACACTTATCAAGCTATTGTTGTGCTTGAACAGTATTTTTCCAAACAGAAAGCTATGCTTTATCAACACACAAAATTCAGATTTTTCAATTGTTTTGAAAATTTACAATAGTAACTTCACATAAATAACTGTAATTTGTAAATTAATAATCGGATTAGGTCCAGATTTTGTCATGTACCGTTTGGAGGTTAGTACTTCATAAAAATTGTATGGATTTTTTATTGGTTGTGCCATCTATATGTCATGCCTGTGACTTATTGAGTGACTAGCAGTATAGCCCGGCGTTTCTCAGCCTTAATGAAAGCTTTAAAACTAATCCATTGTCCTGGAGCTCAGACTCTTTCGACGTTGGCACGAAAGACTAAAAAGCAATAATTGTTTCCAGTTAAAGCGAAACCGTAGACTGAAAGAAAAATGAATGGATGTAAGTCAAATTTTGATTTCCTGGTATCGATCTTAAATACGTATTTTTCGTCGTAAACTGAATTTTGAAGGCTAAATAAGTCCTCTGAGTAAACGGTATGACTAAGAACTAAAATTATACCTACTTAGAGCCAAACCCAAAGCAAAAACTAAAATAAAAGGGCTGAGAAAAATACAGATATACCGGCAGATAAACAGACACACACAGAAACATCTTGCCTTATATATATATATATTATCGATTTTCTGCACTATTGTAAGAACTGCAACCTTGAAACTTCTGAATATCGTTTCTTATGTCTTTTTCTATGAGAGTATCAAATTTGATTAAAATCGGACCACTCCTTCTATAACCCGATTTTTCGATTATCGATTTTCGATATTTATCGGGGGTACCTCGACACAAAACCTAGCCAAGAACACTCGCGGACGTTTATAGTACAACTGTGTAAAGTTTCAAGAAAATCAGTCCAGCCGTTTCAGAGTCTATAGGTAATGGGGACACACACACACACACACACACACACACACACACACACACACAGAGAGAGTGAGAGAGAGAGAGAGAGAGACAAAGTTCCATTTATAAATAAGTTTAGATGTGTTAACTCCCCAGGCTGCAATCTCCTTGATCATCACGTGTGAGGGTCAGTTGAGCTAGACACAAACAAATATTCATTGTAATACCAAAGATGAACTGATGGCAAGGGATATGGCTGCATTTATCAACTTAGACAATGATACCGTCCAGAAGAGATACAAGAGATTCCGAAATCATCTAGAATCCATGGTTCAAGATAATGGCGATTTAATTGAATAAATTTACTTGTTATATTTCATTATAGTTTGGTGTAATTTTGTATATATTCGTTAAAATGAGATGTCAGTTTTATTTTTATTTTTGCGTCATTTACACAATTTATCAATCCCACTATGAAAATACATCTGGTAGATTGTAAGACATCTGAATTGAACAATTTTTTCTGCTCACAGAACATAGAAAAAATTACATTCAAAGCACATGTAACTTTACACGAATAAGTCATTTAAGTGACTTACGTAATACACGTTTGGGCGATCCTGTCTCTTTCGAGACATGACTGATTTGGCAGAAGATGCTTTTGCAGTAGTTTGCTATTACTTTTAGTGGTAGACTGGTTGTCAACCAACGTTATAAATCCCAACTGTTCAACTCATCTCTGGGAGAAGCAACGATTCATACCTTTTCCAAGGTTATTTAAGGTTATGTGAATTCAAATGGAATTCGAACCTAGCTCTTTGATTTCTCGTTCTGAGCCGATATCCACTGCACCATAACACATTCATTTTTACATACACTCGAATAATTTACACGAATACATAACGATAAATGTTTTACGTGAAATTCAAATTTTTTTTTACAACACTGCATGAAGTTATCAGTTGGCAAGGCAAAATGCTTCCTTTTCCCATAAAACTTAGTCAGATTGCGAGATGTTTTAATCAACTCATTCACATTTTAATTAACTATGCTACTGTCACAAGCCATCAGCTTCTTTCAGATCTATTCGTATTCGTTTCCTCGACGGCTCGGAAAAAGAGATTTTTTTCTTTTTTGACATTTACAGATAAGAGTGGAAAAAAGACGCGCAACGAGCCACTCCTTTGAGGGATAATGCCAAGCGTACACCTTACATAATACACTTCGTGACCATTGTTTGGCAATAAGCTGACACAAATTAAGTGGGAATAGCATTTTCTGTTTTCAAAATGAAACATAACGTTTGTCACGCAAGAAAGATTCTGTTTACTCATGTGTACTGTTTTTCGTGTGCATTTCAGTTATGGAATTAGAAACTGATTAGTCGCTGAAAGTCAGAGATATTTTCTAATCTTTGTCATTCAATGGTAAATCAAATGCGTTTCACATAGGTGGGACCATTTTCAGATTTCATTTCTAAATGCGTCCCGTGGTAATTCGGATAAAGGAAACGCGAGTATAAAGTGATC
This sequence comes from Ascarosepion bandense, assembly GCA_037127315.1. Taxonomy (NCBI): domain Eukaryota; kingdom Metazoa; phylum Mollusca; class Cephalopoda; order Sepiida; family Sepiidae; genus Ascarosepion; species Ascarosepion bandense. The sequence continues at coordinate 134,267 of JBBBDQ010000294.1, read as the reverse complement.
TCCAACACAAAATCTCTTTAAAGAGCAAAGTAGAAATTGGCGATTAGACATGCAAGATATTTTTTGTTTCTCTTTTTGAAATATTGAGATGGATGTGGACAACGAACTTTCAATTCATAGCAAAAAGGTAAGCCTCCTGTTTTTGAAGCAAAATTAGAAGAAAAGAAAATATGAAAGTTACTTTTGAAAGGAATGCGATGATTATTTGCATTATGCTTCATTTGTTTTTGTTAAGAATAAACGCTCTGAAAAAAAAATGTTAAATTTCTTGCCGAAATGTTTTTGTTTTATTTTTAGCAGTGTCCTTCGGTTTTAATTTATTTCTTCAGCTTTTCAAACAAGCCAAAAATGTGAAATATCCATTAAATATGGCGGATGTAAATTGTAAATGTAGCGGCCAAATTAGACCATATGTATCTTTCTTGTGAAGTTCAAATATATATTACACATACATATAGACACACATAAATTTTCCAAATAAAACTTCGGAGATTACATGGGTCGTATGATCATTTCTGCGAAGTACATACGACCGTTTATTATGGAAAATTCAAAAGATTATATACCTACCTACATACATACATACATACATACATACATACATACATACATATATATTTATATATATAAACTTTAAGTGATGCCATCTTTACACTTATAAAGGACCTCATAACTATATATATGTACGCCAACCTAAAAAGAAAGCTATTCAAAAAGAGTCTCAGCAAAATTATATTTTTGCTTTAGATAACCTTAAATTCATCTTTTTAGATTTTGTCCGCGTGTTTTCCTATCGTATCTGTACGAGATGCCGTTTCCAACATGGCTTGCTTTGCGAGATTAAAAATATAACTTGGTCATATGTGATAATCAGACGTGACCAATCCATCGATTACTCAATACTGAGGCGAATATAAAGTGCATGTGGGTCGCAAAGATTGATTCGGGTGTCGTTATCGATCAAAATTCTTTTTCCCTAAATCTAATATGCAGTCCATCAAAGTTACGCGGTTTTGAAAAGCGAAGCTGTACAAAATAGTGAAAAATAGATTTAAAAGGCTGTTCGCGAAGCTAAATAGTCGTAGGAGATCAGATAGTTTTGGAACGTAGATTAAAGGCATATATATATATATATATATAGTGAATTTTGATGAAACGCTATTCGCCTATTTAAAGTAATTAAGAAAACTTTCTACACCGGCAAGCTAAGATGCTATGGATAACGAGTAGTTCCATGCGTTCAGAAGAACCATCACGCAATTGAGATATTATTACCACGAGTTTTCGGCCGTTGTGCCCTCTGGCCATCTTCAGGGCGAGGGTAGATTTTTCTTGTTTCGAGGTTCTTGTCATGATGAGTTAACCCGAAACATGAAGAGCGGAACGAGAACGATCTAGCCTCGTAGGTTAAATAAGGGATTCCGTTCGAAACCCCCTGAAGGTTACCAGATAAACAGACACCTGAACAAGACCAAAGGCAGCGACTGAAATTTTGTGTTAATAACAAAGATATGATCGATAATGACAACTTCTCATACAAGAAATTCAGATAGAGATTCAGTTTTCGATAAAAAAAAATCTTTCCCATAACTCGTTAGCAGTAGTTACAGGAATGTAATTTGAAAAAAACTTTCTTAATGAGGCTTGTGATGATAAACAGATTTAGGATGATAACTTATTGATTAGATCGTTTAAAAGAATATATTTACAAATTTCAATATAGTAAGGAAATGGCTGATAAAATTCATCTTATCTTTATTTTCACGAGTAATATTGCTTGTGGCAATAAATCTACACTTTTTTAATAATCGATTTCTGTTACATTCCGCATTTTATGACCCCCACCTTTTTTTACCTGACGAGACCATGTGATTGCAAATATTATGATGACAGAAAGTAACTAGTCTTATAATAAATTAATGAAAATGTTAAGTTTCAGATGAGCGTTGCCGACCAATTTAAATTGGTGTTGATAGTACTTAATTAGTCGTCCGCACATCTACTAAAATTCTTGTCATTTAGTAATTCTACTACAGATTTGCAAGTTAAAACTGATCTATGCTTTGCAAATCTTGTCTTTTTTTTCTAATAAGTATATAGACATTTTTCACAAATTTTTAATCTAAAATTCTGTCTATTAATTAATCCGCCCGTGCATTGAATACTGCTGCCATATCTGTTCGAGTGCTCCTGCTTTCGACCTAGGTGTCCTTGACAAAATCCAACGGAGAATCTGTAATGTGATCAATCCCAACTTGGCAGCTAGGATATAATCGCTTTCTCACCGACGCAGTGTGGCTTCTTTGTGTCTCTTCTACAAATACTTTCACAGCTTCTGCTCCGATGAACTTAGCTCACTGGTACCCTCTATATATGAATTTACTCTAGCCACAAGATTAGCAACTAGGCCCCACTCTTTTACTGTGAAACCAAAACAATGTAAACGCAATTCTACTTCCTCAGTTTCTTTTCTCGCACTTCCCGCCTGTGGAATTCGCTTCCGCTTACTTGCTTTCGCAACAGCTACAATCTTCAAGAATTCAAAATTGAAGTCAATAGTCATCTCCTGTCTCACTAACTTGCACCCTCTCTCTCATGCTCTTTTCTCCGTCCACCCCACTCTCGTCAGTATTCTCATCCTTCTCTTACCCTCTTCTTGACATCCCCTGTAACCTGTCAGTCTTTCTCATAACATTTCTCCTATGTAACCCCCTGCACAACAGTGGCAGTAAAATGCCTTGATTGGGGCGACATTATTAAAAAAAAAACTTCCAAAATTAAATAGGAAAAACAAACTGCAATAAAACACGTACTGAAGGTTGATAAAAAATGTTTAAACTTATGGGAATTCAATGAGAAGATACGGCTTAGATAATTTGAGACTTATAAGGCATAGTGAAGTAAAGAGGGTCAGAGAGAAACAGTGTTACCTACATAACGAGTTTTGTGTAAATAGATGGCAGAACAGACTGGGAGGGAGGGATAGTAAGGAGACAAGCATTGCTTAAAGCTATAATGGATAAGTTGAGGCAATGCATTGTCTCCTCCATCCTGAAGCGACACTCACATAAAATGCTTGGAAGATATTCTTCTTCTGTGTGCCTTGTACTTTCAAGACGTAGGCGATCATGGCCTAATACGTCTCCATATCCCTGGTGGCTTTTAGTACGCTTTCTCCTGTTACACCACGCAACCCCCGTTCTGCCATACACTTGCTCAGGCCCGTCAAGTATGTTATACGCTCTTTTCTCCTGTCTCTACTTCCCTCTATCTGGTCTGTTAGTATCAGATTCTCCAAGCCCTCCTTCCTCATTGCATGTCTCAGGAACTTTAACTGTCTCTTCTTGATGCTTAAGTATTAAGTTCCTTTTCGTTTCCATCCTTTCCAAAACCTCATTGCTAACATGCTCGAGCCTTCATATCCGCAGCATCGTTATGTAGAACCAGATTTCAGTTGCTTCATGTTTTTCCTTCATCTTCGATGGGATTGTCCAGCATTCACTACTATATTGAAGAACTGACCTCACATAGCAATCCAGTACACTGTTCTTAGTTTCTAGCAAAAATTTTCTTACCTCTTAATACTCTACTTAATTGGAATGCGTTCTTTGCCATGCCGATTCGCCTTCGGTTCTCTGTGTTGCACATTCCGTCTTCTGTTAGAACACTTTCTAGGTATTTGAATTTTGGTACCTGCTTGATTTCAACATCCCTCACCTGTATTCGGCATTTGGGACTGCTCTTTTTGCTGATGTGCGTTGAGGTACAGTGGATATCGGCTCGGAACGAGAAACCGGGGAGCCGAGTTCGAATTCCAGTTGAATCCATTGTATTCACTTACGTGCAAATACCCTTGGGAAAGGTATTAATCCGTCTCTTCTTCCAGTTATGGGTTAAATAGCAAGACAGATTGGGTTCTATAGCCTTGGTCGGCAACCAGTCTACCGCAGAAAGCAATGGCAACCTACTGCTGGATAATCTTCTGCCCAGTCAGTCATGTCTCTTTCGAGACATGATCGCCCAATCGTGTATCACGTATGGCACTTAACTGACTGACTTTTTGCTGATGATCATGCATTCGGTTTTCTTGCAGTTTATTTGTAGTCCTTTCTTGTCAGTCTCTTCAACTACCTTCTGTAGGAGGTTTTGTAGTTTCCTTTCCGTGTCTGCTATCAACACTGTATCATCTGCGTACCTTATGTTGTTCAAATTGTTGCCTCTGATGACGAATTCTGGTATAACATAACATCTAGTGTTCTCAGAATAGTCTCGCTGTACAAGTTGAATAGATCCAGTGAAATGTTATATCCTTGTCTTACCCTCTTTCTATCTTTGTATTTCTGCTGAATTCGTTACCTGTCCGTATGCAGGCGATTTGCTGCCAGTAGATATTCTTGATTACTCTTATGTCTTTTCCAAATTATGCTGAGCATTTCTCTCAATTCTTTGTGGCGTATTTTGTCGAACGCCTTCGCATAATCGATAAAACTTAGGTACACGTCCTTTCTCATTTGTATTGCTTTTTCGGATAGCATCCGAGTAATAAATATGCCGTTCCTTGTTCCAGTGTCTTTGACAAACCCGCACTGTTCTTGTCCTACCTCAGAATCACTGCTTCACGCTCTATTCATCAGGATTTGGACACCTCGGCGTGGGGTAATGGTTAGCAAGCTTGTCTCACTAGAACTTATTACAACTGAGTAGTGAGTTCGATTCTCACTTGGTAATCACTTCGGCGCTTAGAAAATCAACTATTCATCAGGTTTCGGACGATCAGTTTTGTGATGTGGCTCATTAAACGTTCAGTGTAGTTTGAATCTGTTTAAATTGATGTATATAATTTAGTTTTACACAAGTAATAAAAATTTCGTTATTTATTAAAAATGAAAAAATAATTCCACTCTCAGTATCTGATGTAATAAAATGAAACTTTAAGGTATTCTTTCTGGGATAATTAATAGAAACAAACCTTCTTCAAAGCCAAGATCAGTCAGTCAGTTAATTGCTATCTGTGATACAGGCTTGAGACGATCATGTCTCGAAACAGACATAACTGACTAGGCAGAACATTTTACAGTATGTTGTCACAGTTTTTTTTTACGGTAGACCGGTTGCTATCCAAGGCTGTAGAACCCAGTCTCATAGCTGGAGAGAGAAGGAATAGATTAATACCTTTCCCAAAGGTATTTGCGCGGAAGTAAATGAAACAAATTCATCTGGAATTCGAACTCGGACCCCAGATTTTTCATTCTGAGCCGATATCCATTAGATACGCTTTCTAAAAAGATTTTACAAATGAATGCTCATCTATGAAGGTGTATGCTCAAAAGCTAAAAATTTTTCATTTTCAAAGTTGAAGTTATGGTTTACATTATATTGACTTCCTATTGTGGATTAATTTATTTTACCTGTCCAGCATAAAAATCATAACGTACATTTTGTTGGTAGAAGAAGAAGAAGACGAAAAAGCTGCGAGCTGTGAGTTCAAATTGGGAAAAGGAAACAAACGCCCGATAATTTTATCATTTACCGCCAAAAACATTGCTTTGTAGAAAATGGCGGAAGGAAAGAAATCTAGAGAGAGTCAAAGATTGGAAGAGAATTTGGCCAAGAAAATATGACAAATATCAGAAGAACGCCAGCCCATAGAGGAGTATAAATGGCGTGGCGTGGTTGGGGTATTTAGGGCGAGACAAGAGTAACATTTTTTTCTATTTTAGCAAACAGAAACTAAGTTCAATAATGGAGTAGATATTTTGTGTTCCTATCAAACGGAATATAATTCGGCTCATAAGAATGTCCAATTTCCAAGCGCCACTGATTACTTGCTCTCGGGAATAGCCACTCCAGTGATGGTGGGTCTCATGCCAGCGAGTTTGGAGAGTTGCCATCAAATTAGTAACTATACAATATTGAATACTTGCTTGCAAACAGACAGATTTTTTTAAAACGCTAACTTTTTGATATACATACGCAGAAGAATACATAGAATTTGTATAAACATAAAACGTGTTTATATTTATATAAATGATTAGTTTCTCTTTACACAGCTGAGAGCAAATTCAACATGCGAGACTAGTTGGTAAAGACTAAAGTTAAAAAGTTATTAATATATTTTATCACAAAGAATTGTCAGTTTTTGACTACTATTTGAGTTGCTTTAATTGCATCTAGTCAGATCGTCATTATACAGAAATTAGTTAAAAAAAACGTGGATCGAAAGAAATAACCAATAGACGAGATTAATGTTTTCTTTCTGTCCGGTAAGCTTCGTGATAGCTACATTTACCATTTATGCTGCATCAACTTTACGGTTGATAGATAAACTTATACCTGAAAAACATACCACGGGTTGATTCAAGCCTTGGGAGTAAAATCGGGTAGACGGCTCCATTTGAGGAGTCGAAGATGATTGTGCTAGCTCGAAGTCACAAGTCATCGTGACCGAGGGTTTGAACGTTCTGGCGTTGTTCAGACTGTTGTTCACATTATAACGCTAGATAACGTGTGTTTGTGCATGTATATATACATATATATGCACAAACCCATATATATATATATATATATATATATATATATATATATATACCAACACATAAGTACAAATATATATATATATATATATACATACAAACATACACACACATATATAAACATACAAATATATATATTTATATATGTTTGTGTCTGCTTATATATATGTATATCTTATATGCAAACATATAAACATATCCAAACACATACATAGATATATACAAACACATACATATATATGTATGAACACACACACACACACACACACACACACATATATATATATATATAAACACATAAAAAAGTAAAACAAACACATACATATATATACAAACACACATATATATACATACAAAACACACATATATGTATATGCATACAAATATATATATAGAGAGAGATATATAAACACACACACACATATATATATTCAAACACACACATCTATCTATATATACATATATATATATATATATATATATATATATATATATATATACATATATATTCAAATACATGTATTATATATTAAAACACATGTATATATATTCAAACAAACACGCACACGCATATATAATGCCTGGCCACTCGTATTCGAGGATACCCGTTTACCAGGGCGCCTAGCTAACCCCCATTTTAGACGCCTGCTCAGGCACTCTAGTGTTTGTTCAGCACTCAAAGAGCCCACCTGTGGTCTATACTGGAACTATGCTGAGCGGACATTAGTTACACTGTCTGGGAGAGAGCAAATTATCTAGCGCGAACAACAGTCTGAATAACGCCAGAATGCTCAAACTCAGTCACGATGACTTGTGACTTCGAGTTAGCACAACCATCGACGACTCCTCAAAGGGAGCACACAAAAACACACACACGGAGACCTACCAGACTCTATATACAAAAAAGACTAAAAATAATTGAGGTTTTATTGATAAAAAAGAAAAAAACTAACACTTAATAATATCAACTGTACACTACTATAACCGCAATGCTGAAGGGTCTTCCTTTCAGTTTGACCAGGGGGATTTTTTTTCAAATAACTGGCTGTACCCTAAAACACAATTCTTCTTGTCTATGTTCATGTCTCGACAGCCTTTTCGATATTTTTGCAGCCTGCGTATTTTCTTGCCATTGAGGAAATCTATACTGTTTGGCCATCTAGTCCCAGAATACCGAATATTCAATCTGCTCATCTCCTGCTTGACATTCTCCAGAATGTTCTGAAAAAATCACATGAAAAATTATAAAAGAAAAACTTAAGCACAGCACCTTGTCTGTCACTTTTAACGAAACTTGCATAAAAGAGAGATTCTTGCTTTAGTACACAATATTTTAAACACACACACACACACACACACACACACACACACACACATATATATATATATATATATATAATTTATTTGTTTGTACATAAATATATAATTTGGAAATGAGTTATTTCCGCAACCTAGGTTTCAAAATTACGGTATCTTCAGGCGATTTATAATAATTGAAAATACCGAAAAGGCTGAAACCTAGTTAGTGGAAATGACTCATTTTCAAATGAAAAATATTCAAAATTTTACAATATAAATGTATTGAGCACTTTTTAATAAAACTAGGTACTGATCTAATTTAATTATGACCAAAAACTAACTACTCTTCAGAAATGAATTGAGTTCTTTCGGTGATGGCGTGAGTATACACTGCTTATATACAACACGTTAAAATTTCCCTTCGCCTATGGCTTAGGGGGTAGCGACTCCGACTGACACCAAACCTAGCCACACTGATGAGCTGTGATACAGCGAAACAGACTTGTATCTAGATGACTAATATATATATATGTATATATTCATATATATAATTTTAATGGTATGTGTGTTGAGCACGTAGGCAATCATGGCTCTCCGCACATTTTCTATGTTATCGCTATTTAGCTTCATGAGCTTAAGTCACTGATGCCTCCTCAACAGGTGTTTACCCGTGCAACCAGACTGGCAACTGGGTCCCACCCATTCACAGACAGGTTAGCCAAATGCAGACGACAATTCTACTCCTGCAGCTTCCTCTCTCGCACTTCCCGCCTGTGGAACTCACTACCGTATTCTTGCTTTCCTGACGGCTACAACCTCCAGAAATTTAAATGCAAAGTTAATACTCATCTACTAACCACTGGCCTCTAGCTCTCTCCCCTCCCCTGTATAACCTTCCCTTTCTCTCCACCTATGTATCTGTCATCGCACCTACTTTCTCAGCTTTCTATTGTTCCTTTCTAACTAGCTTGTACTCCTCACTCTTTTCTAATTAATCTTTATACATTTATGTAACCCCCTGCACATCAGTGGCGTTTCCGCCTTGCTCGGGGTGAAATGATTTAAAAAAAAAATATGAACACCTCTATGGGTTAATTAATGCTGTAATCTAAATATCTCGAACGCAAATGTATACTTTCAACTACAGATTGCTGGTTATTTTGCTTTCAAAATGTTGTTCATTTTATTGTAGTATCATTGATAATTTTACTATATAAACAAATATATTGCTGGTTTTATTAAGCTAAAGATGTATTTTTATACTTTCATAATGTTTTGTTTCTGCCCATAGCTGGGGCCCTAACAGGTGCTACTATCCCGGGTCAGTTCACTTCTGGAAACAACTGTAAATATACAGTAGATCCATGCTCTTAAAAAACTTCAGTTTTCCGATCAAAAGCTTTGCTGCCATACGTAGTTTATCATCATACCAAAG